>BPLR01012895.1:0-24499 GCA_021605095.1 Caerostris extrusa | reverse complement strand
CGGCAGTGAGCCTTCCAGAAGGTAGTATCTTCAAGTAGTGGCTTCAAGGACAGTCGATTATTATTCGATGAAACGGATGATATGTGGCAACTTAATTTTGAAAGCAACACTTCTTCTATATACAAAAACTTAAAAAACTGGTAATGGTTAAAGCTAGTTCTATTGCTTAGCATGTGAAGTCATTTGAAAAAGAAGACTTTTATTTAAAGTTTTCATTGTTCGTATAGATTCAAATTGAAAGTCACTAAAAAGAGGCGTTGAAAAAGCAAGTTATATGAAATTCTTCAACGTAATTTTTTTGTAAATATTGTTACAAACTAACGAAACGGTTTCTAAATTTGAAAAAAGAAGTATTTAAATCTTTGTTAGATATCGAACAATACGTTTTGACAAAGGTAAATAATTTTTGCATCATTTAAATAATGAAAATACATAAAAAATGCTATTTTCACACGTCATCTGTTTTGTACTTAATTTTACTAAAATATCCCAGAAAATACAACTATAATTATCAAAGGTACAAACTAAAATTATCATTAGGCACAGCTAATTGCTAAGGAAATGCTATGATGCTAAATTAACACACCATTTAATTCAATACTTACGATAATGTTTAAGGAATAGTAAATAGATTTGGAAGTACTTTGTGAGACAAATATATTCTATACAATACATGAGTTAAGTTTTAACTTATTATTAAAATGTCCAAAATAAATATAAATAGAATACATATGATTTTTAACATTTTAAAACATAAGTACAAAATTACTTATAACTTAAAATATATATGAAATTCTAAAATATATTTGATTTTCATTTTAAAATAAAAATTTTAATTTTTTTTTTTATAATTGAAGTTTGAAAATAATCTATTGGTATTAAATATAATATCAAATAAAGTCAAAATATTCAGGAAACATTCTTATGACAATTATATATTCCTGTTCAAAATATACTATGTAACAAATTGATTTGAATTTTGTTGAAATTTTTCTTCTGACTTGATTAAAAATATTTTTTTTATTTAAATGATACCAAATTTAATAATATGATTTTTTAGTTTAACCAGGTACTTTGTTTAAAATTAAAATAGTTGCCATTCTAATATCATAATAGAATTCATAATTATGAGAAAAAAAAAATTAATTAATTTAAAAATTAATTAAACTTTAATTAATTAATTTTTTAATAATTATGATTTTTAATTTTAATTTTAAATTTGATACATTTTTAATAATTAATTAATTTTTAATAATAATTAAATTTCAATAACTTTTTGAATAATTTATTTTTTATTAAATTACGTCCAAAAGACAATTTACAAAAATGTAGCGCAACTAGCATTTTCTTAATTCCACATGATAACTTTTTTTCCATAACAGTACGTAAAAAAGCCAACACGAGGGGGTACATTTTCCACCCAAGCATCTTGCCAACAATCAATAATCTACTACTTCATCTCTAGACCTCCACATAATATTAGAGCTCCATCATTTATTTTCATCAGAAGACATAATAAGTGAAAATGTATGATTTTCAGTTTTCAAATTCAATATGATTTTTCTAGTTAGTATTTTGCTGTTTAAAAGATTAAAAATCATTGCTTCGATTCTAATGGCAATATAGTAAATTTATATATTTATATATGAAAGGGAAAAGTTTAGTTAATTAATTAATTTAAAGTAATTAAACTTTTAATGAGTTACTTTCATAATAATAATAATTTTTAATTTGTACATTTTAATAATTAATTCATTTTAATCCATTAGATTGGCCATTAACTTAATATTAATAATTTGTAATAATAATAATAATTTTAATAACTTTTTAAATAA
The DNA here is from genome assembly GCA_021605095.1 of Caerostris extrusa. Lineage (NCBI taxonomy): Eukaryota > Metazoa > Arthropoda > Arachnida > Araneae > Araneidae > Caerostris > Caerostris extrusa. The sequence continues at coordinate 22,664 of BPLR01012895.1, read as the reverse complement.
TTTATTCATTTATTATTGGTAGAAGTACAATCAAAGAGATTAATTAATTTTGCAAAAATGTAGCAGTGTTTGAGTGTTTTCTTAAGTCACTTGTTGTACACTTTTCCATAACATGCAGTGAAAAACAGCCACTTTAAAGGGATTTCCACAAGCGTCTTGCCAATCATAATCACACTTCTCCATCTACAGACCTCCCATAATATTGAAACACCATCATTGTTGTCATCAATATCGTCAATGATTTTGCTTTTTGGAAGGTAGAAACCTATGATTGTTTCCCAAATTAGTCGTTATTAGTAATAAATTATAATTATCTGAAGGAAGTTAATTAAATAATTAATTTAAAAATGGGTAAACTTTTAAATTACAGGTTATTTTTAATAATAATAATTGAGTTTTCAATTTAATATATTTAATAATAAAGTACTTTAATATAATTTACGTTTGGTATTAATTATTTTTAATAATAATAATTAATTTTAAATTTGCTATTACATTTTTATTGATTGTTTTAATAATAAATAAAATGTAATAATTTTTAAAATTAGTTTATTTTAAGTAAAAAAACATATGGTACTTATTACGTAAGAGATTAATTGAATTTACAAATGTAAGCTTAATTCATTCATTTTCACAGCGATTCACTGCTGTGCACTTTTTTCCAGCGCAGCTACGTGAAAACAACCATAAGATTTTCCACCCCAAGCCTCCATAATATTAAACCCATCATTATTTTCATATCTTTTATCACATGATTTTCGTATTTCATATTCACATGATTTTCGTTTTTTCAAACTGAAATACGATTTTTGTTTAACAGGTTAGTATTTTGTTATTTAAAATTAAAATCGTGCTTAAATTCTAATATTATAATAGAATTTATAATTATCTGAGAAAAAAGAATTTTGAATTATTTAATTTAAAAGTAATTAAACTTTAATGAGTTAACTTTTCATAATAATTAAAATTTTAATTTTATAATTTTTAATAATTAATTAATTTTTAATCAAAATTAATTAACTTTTTAATTATTAATAATTTGTAATAGTTTAATTAAAATCTTTAATAACTTTTAAATAATTAATTTATTTTTTAATTAATTACGTCAAAAGACTAATTAATGAACAAAATGTAAGCAATTAATTTCATTTTCTTTTAAACTCACTTGTTTAATTCTTCTTCCATAACATGCAGTGAAAATAACCACAAGGATTTTTCCACAATCTCCTTGCCAGCAATCAATAATCGACTTCCCATCTACAGACCTCCCATGATATTAAACTCCATCATTATTTTCATCAATATCTCATCAATATGATTTTCGTTTTTCAAATTCAATATGATTTTTCGTTAAACCAGTTAGTATTTTACTATCAAAATTAAAATCTATCTTAAATTCTTATAATCATAATAGAATTTATGATTATCCGAGAAAAAAAGTTTAATTAATTAATTAAAAAAAAAAATTAAACTTTTAATTAATTAATTTTTAACAACAGAAATTTAATTTTAAATTGAATACATTTTGTAATAATCAATTACTTTAAAAATAATTTAAATTTAATGTTTTTTTTATAATTAATTACTTTTTAAAAATAATAATCAAAATTTAATAATTTTTTAAATAATTTATTTATTTTTAATTAAAAAACATGGTACTTATTTACATCAAAAGACTAATTAATTTACAAAAAATGCTACCAATTAATTCCATTTTTCTAATTTACTTGTTGTACACTTTTTTTCCATAACATGCAGTGAAAAACAACCATAAGAATTTTCCACAAGCTTTTAATCAATAATCTGCTACTCCATCTACAGACCTCCCATAATATTAAACTCCATCATTATTTTCATCAATATCTCGTCTTTCGAGACAGCCCTTTTGAGACAGCTTTTTTGTACTTTTCCCTTGACAGAATATTACTTTCTACCCTCCTTTTTAATGTTGTTTTTAACTACTTTTTTATTGTGTACTGCAGGAAAGCTCGTGGCATTTTTGATTACAATGAATATTCATGTCATACGACGACGTACAGAATGCACGGAAAATCCCTCAAAGCGTGGCAACAGTCAACGAGGATTCTGCATTCGCGCATATATGCATATTTAAACCTGACCCCTGCTCATCATTGAGAAAGGGGGATGGGGTTGAAGATCTGGATGTTTTTTTTCTTTTTACTTGTTGTTATTCGGATGAATAAACACGATTCGTTTCTTTTCGTCGACGGTTCTTAATTAGAATCTTTCTTTACGGTTCGTGGAACGGAATGATTAAGTAGGCGAAACTTACCGCTATGTGTCGCTCAAACCTCAAGAGACTGTGAGTTGAAGTGTGGAAAGAAATGTTCAGGTTGCCTATGGGCTTTCATTTTTGCATGCATTTTGAATATACATGGATGGATTACTTACATTTCGAGGAAGGATGTCCTGATTCGTGTTTCAGGAATATTTTACTTATTTTGTGTTTTTAAAGAATGGATAAAATATGAACTATCTATATCTAACTCCCAGGCACCAAGACCGTCTGCCTACTGAAACTTCGAGACAGGAGATGTTTTCTTTATAAGGGCAGGTTGTCAACAATACACCTTGCCCGCACAGTCATATAGGACTACTTCTATGGACTGTAGAGCGTCTGCAGAGCTCAGTCAGATTTCTCAAATCCACATCATTCCCAAATGTATAGAGGGGCAACTAGCTCTAAGGCACAGTGATATGGTGTGTGGTATAGTAGTAGTGTATTAGACCAGGTTCCTGAATGGCCGTGGGCGCTCGTACCACAAGTTTTCTGGTTCTAATCCCGGCGGTACCATGGATGTTTGTTGCGATTCGGTATCCACTTTAAGCCGTATGTCCCAGTCTCACATGACCGTAGAGCATCACATAGCCCGATCAGACTTCTTTTTTCCCCACTTCACGTCCAAACTGTAGAGGGCAAGCTCAACTCTAGGCACAGTGATGTAGTGTGTGGTATGGTGTATGGTGTAGTAGTAGTAGTTATATTAGTCTCGGGGGTCATGGATGTTTGTTGTGGTTCAAAATCCCTTTTAAGCCGTACGTCCCGGACTCATGTGACTGATAGCGTCACAGAGCCCATTCAGACTTCTCTCCACGTCATTTCCAAACTGTATAGGGACAACTGAGCTCTAGGCACAGAGATATGGTGGGTTTAGTAGTAGTAGTAGTCATATTTAGGACCTGCGGTTTAAATTGGATTCCTAATCACTAAAAAAAAAAACCATACATGGCACCACTGGACTAGAAACCGAAACCGTGACACCGAGCTAGAGATATATAATATCAGACAGAAAATATTCCCAGATATGGGTTAAGTTAATATTGAAGACATTTCTTAGACAATATTTATGAAGTTTTGGAAGCAATATTGATATGTACGACTTTTTTACGCCATACAATCACCTAATTTATAAATTATAATTTTATCTCTTTTTACTACTTCTTCACAAAAGATTTCAATTATTTTTGGATTTCAATGGTATAAATATTATTTAATTCTGGCTTTTACAGTTATAGTTATATTGTGTCATGGCTTTTCAAATAACTCATCGATCGATAACTTCAAGTATCTCCAGTTCAAATTTGAACTCATTGTGACGAAGTGGTTCTTTATTCACAGCATTTTGAAAGTGGAATTTTAATTACAATCACCTGTATATCTGCAAACTAATCGATAGTTTTTCTTAGCACCAACATAGTACATCACTTTTGAATCTTTTTTGTAAAACAACTTTCACAGGGAAAAAATAATAAAAAATTTTAACAAATAAACATATTTATTTCCCCTCTTCACAAAATTGAGGGAATGTAAAATTGAATAGGGAATCTTTCTGTTCTGATCTACTTAGATTCAAAAAACGTTGATGGTTTTTTTTTTTTTTTTTTTTTTTTTTTGTAAAGGAAACATAAAACATTGAAAAATACTTGAAACATGTTTACAAACAAAGCTAATCCAAAATGCTGTGCTCTGGGAATATTATAGAAGGTACTTTTAGCACGTACTAGTTTTCAAATATTGCCATCAATAAAAAAAAAAATATTGCAATATTGAAGATTTTCCCAACGAAAGAGCGAATTCTTTTTCTTTTTTTTTTTTTAATTTCGTTCTTTCCAAAAAAAAAAAAAAAAAGAATGAGTAAGAAAATGACGAAGGATATAAATGTAAAATGTGAATGTAAATACATTTGGGAAGTTCTCATAAATATTTAGCTTTTGGGAAAATAAATCAATTTTTTCCTTTTGGAATGTATGAAATTTTTGAAAAATATTTCTTCCCAGTATTATAGCTATTTTTCATTTCAAAAACGCACGTCAAATACAGTTTCTAATGTTTCTGAAACCCATTCCCATGTTATTTCAATTTCTATGATTCTTTTTTTATTAGTCTTTAAAATTATTCTTATATGTTTATAATTATAGTATGTATAATATTTTTATAAGTTATACAAGGCTTTCTTGTGTTATTACGTTTTCTATATTATAATAGATTAATTGATTCTTGTACAGCAATTTTTTTCTATATTTTAAAAGATTTTTTTTTCTATTTAACGAGAACTTGTTTATTAATGGGGCCTGAGGGCCGAGAGACTAGTGTTCTGGATCTCGATGGCACAGGTATGGGGTTCGAGTCCCGGCGGTGCCATGGTTTTTTGTAGTGGTTCGGAATCACTTTAAACCGTAGGTGGCGGTCTAATATGGCTGTAGAGCGTCGAACGTAGTGCTGACATATAAGCGGCAAACCAAAGCTTACATTCCTTAATTTGAATAAAAAAAGTAAATGAATTCATGCCTATTCCTCTATCAACAAAAATCCACTTTTTGGGGCTATATATATATATATATAGCGCCACTATATATATATATATATAAGTATATATATATATATATATATATTATATATATTTATAAAATATATATATATTATATAATATAAATTATATATATAATATATATATATATATATATATATATATATATATATATGTAGAGGCCTGAATGGCCGAGTGGCTAGCTCTGGCACTCGGTACCACAGGTTTCGAATTCGAGTTCCGGTGGTGCTATGGATGTTTGTAGTGATGTTTGGAATCCACTTTTTCCCCCGGTCTTATGAGCGTTGAGCGTAGAGCTGACAACTCTACCCCCCGTAAAAAGAAAAATATCTCCTGTCTAGAAAGGCCCACCATGGGGCTTAAGTGCCACTGATGATTGTTTTAAATTATATAATTATTGTCTTTTATGGAAAAAGATTTATTTTTAAAGAAATCAAAACTTGCAGAGCAAAATACTTATCCCTGGTATATTCATAATGGGAACATGAAAAAGAAACATACATGAAAAGAAACGAAAACTCCTTCATTTGATTGTTGAAGAAAGAAGTTCAAATACACTATTACAATCGAACATATGTTGTTGGTTTTTTTTTTGTCGTTTTTTTTTTTTTTTCGTTTCCCCCCTGTTTTTTCGTGACTGCAATGCATGTTGCAAGAAAGAATCGAATTATTCTCCACACCCATGCTTAAGTGTCTGTGTTATCGTAAGGAATTAAACTCTTGTTAACTCACATCTCAATTATACAAATGATTATTGGCCATGAGTCAAATATTTTCAAAAAAATAAGAGGAATTCCTCAAATGCTAAGATCGCAAGTTACAGAACGTCAGCCTATCAGAAGGCGAACGTCCGACTCAAGCGATTATCGTCGTACCTACTAATCGTTTAACTTCGAGGATATATATGCATATATAATGTACTGCTACACCCCTATGCACATGTATACGACATGTATACGACTACAACTCATAACAGTTTCCGTGCTGTTACACCTCAGACAGCACGGAAACTGTTAAGTTGATAAGGTATAGGCATGAATTCATTTACTTCCTTTTATTAAAATTAAGGAATATAAACTTTTGGTTTGTCGCTCTATCGCCCGGTCATTTTGTGTACACTTTAGGCTAATCAGATCGAGACCTACAGTTTAACGTAGATTCCGAACCACTCACAAACATCCATGCCACCGCCAGGGAATCGGACCTGAAGCACCAAAGGCCAGAGCGCTAGCCAATCGTTCATCAGGCCGCAAGGAATATAAGGATTTTGGACACAGTTTGGGAAGGCAACGGCAGAACTGAAGGCCACGTGCACTTGCTGTGAAAGATGCTAAACATCTGTAGTCACAGTGAACAAAACTACAAACATATCACTAAACTTTGTCTGGTTAATATCGCTCATTTTAGAGCTCATTTTAGAGCTATAAGGTGGTGATAAATTATAGGAGTTACATCAGTTAGAGCTGGTTGTTAATAGAAAATCCAAAACTAAGTTTAATAGGGGTAGTGAAGCAACTGAATTAATGAGGTAAGAAATTCAGGAAAAGCAAAAGGGTGTTATTACCTATGTATATTGTAGAAGTGTACAAAACAGTTAATATTAATGTATACTTAAAAGTACATTAGAGATCATCATTGACATTTTCGGGATTTCAATATAGAATTGCTGACCGCGATCTTTTCTCAACAATTTCATGGTATAATGGCATAATAGTTATTTGGCATGCTTTATGGTGCAATGAAACTCGCCAAATCTTATCAGCATTTTTGTGCTTTAGGATATGATATTAAGAAAGCGCTACAAGCTCTACTTCAATATAATATTAAGAAAAGCTCTACATTTTCATAATTTTGAATTCCATGAAATTACTTTGTTTTTAAGAAATTTTTCATTTTCTGCAGTATCAGCTTGTACTGAATTGTTGGCACTGATTTTTGATCTCATGGTATAACATAATACTTCTTTGGCATGCATTATGGCGGAATGAAACTCGCCAAATCTTATCAGCATTTTTGTGCTTTAAGACAAAGAAAAAAAACCTATATCGGTATCTCTCAAGAGATATACATTCATCTACAAACCTTCAACTTCCCCCAGACAACAAACGCTTAGTTATCCTATTTATTAAAAAACATTTTTTTTTTTTTTTCATCCTTATCTCGAAACAGGGATTTTAATACTTCTCTCAGAGAAACGTTATTTTCGGGGAAAACTTTTCTTTTCCTTTTTTTCCCCTTCCATTTCCTGTAAGAAGAAGGGGAAAAAAAAAAGCAAAGAAAAAAATGCTTTTTCCCCTTCGTTAAACCTGGCAAAGAATCCGTCAGGAGAGAAAAAGAGTCCTTTCTTCGGGAAAACGGTATCCATGGCAACGGAGACGTCCCGTGATGCTCCTGAATGCGCGTGTTTCAATAAGGAGATGGATGGAAAACTCTAGGTGTATAAGAAGACTCCGATGCAATTTTTCTACAAGAGCGGAAAAGTACTTCAGAACTGTGGAAGTGGTATTAGGGTCACTTAAAAAGGGAGATTGAAAGATAAGGGTGAAGAAAATAGGTGCTGTGACTGATAACAAAGAACGTTATAAAAATGAAACAGTTTTTGTGGAAACATAGCATCATGCATGCTTTTATGTTTATGATAAATTTTTTTCTTCTTATCACTGTGATTTTTTTTTCTATCAAATATGTTTAAAAGGTGATGTAGAAACATTATATTTTTTCGTGGAATAAGAGTATCTGCTTTTTAGCATTCTAATGCCACGTCCAGATTAGAAACATTTGACACAACGTTCATCTATTGCAGTTTGAAATCCCATTGTTACCCAACTGTGAAGGTTGTTACCAACGGAATAAACGCTGTTGTAATGTATATCAGTGTTCTTGTTACTTATTCCACTTGGCTGTCATCTAAACCAAGCCCACTATCCTGTATGGACCTATTGCTGAAGTTAAAGCAGGGGGAGGACAGTTTCTGACGTAATTGAGTACCCGTAGGTAGAAGTCTGGTTGGGTTCTGTGACGCTCTACTGTCATATGAGACTGGGTTTAAAGTAGATTCGAACCACTATAAACATCCATGGCCCATGTATGGATTGGCCAGCATACTCACCGGACTTGAATCCAATACAGCATGTGTGGGATATGCTTGGCCGACGAATTGCAGCCCGTCAACCCCCTCCCACCTGTCAACCGGAACTTCGGAGGCATTGCTTGATGAGTGGTGTAATATTCCCCAAGATCAGATTGATAATTTGATACTCAGCATGCCTAGGCGTTGTAAGGCCTGTATTGCATCGTCCGGGAGACATACTCCATATTAACCATCATACTAACCATGTTATACTTTTTTTTTTTGTAAATAGGTTCTTTTTTGAAATTTGCTCCAGGGAGTAAAAATCGCAATTTTTATTAATTATGTCAAACATATAGCATCTTTTTTTTTCTCTTTACCTTTTGTTTAATAAACAGACTTTACAAATAAGTCAAATTTGTTTTTGCTTCTGTCTCTTTCTTTTCCTGAACTTCATTATCCTTAATTTATGGACATGAGTGTACTTACTTTCCCCATATTGAGAATATGCTTACCTTAAACTTCAACCTCATTTATTTCAAAACTACTTTTTTCCTCACGGTATGAGGGAAGAAAAAAAATACACCCTACTTGCAGATTCGTCTCAAATTTTACTATGTTATTCAGTACACCAGTACATGTCGCTGGAACTGAAAATTTTTTTACATTGAATACTTCTTATTTTTTACATACAAAAAATAATCAAAAAACAGTCTATTTTCTCTAGGTACATTTCAACAACGTTTTATTCTAGTTCTTGCAATAACTACAGTCGTACTGATCAGAAAATTTTTTTCGATTTTTGTTTACAGATAAGTGAAAGAGCCAAAACTTGACCTACCACCCAAGACCATATTTATGAGGAGGGGACAACTAAAGCGCCAGTCATAACTACTTAAATTTTTTTTTTTAATCATAATTTTTTGTATACTATTAAAGGGATTTAATATATCTATAAAGTTTGAATAATATTGTTTTCATTTAAAAAATCCTGAAAACTCGTCAAATTCACGGGCGCTAGACCACCAGGTCTCCTAAGTCTTGGATGAAATTAATAGTAGATCAGTTGGCACGAAAGTCTGCTTTTTTGGGTATAGACCTGAGTTGAATAATAGGAATACGAACTCTCAAATTGCTCCCCTGTTATGCTCAATTCAAATTACGGTGAAATCAGAACCAACATTCAATCAACAAACAATAAAAAAAAAAAATGGTAATCCTATAACAATTGGCCCTTGCTAGTTAAATATACTCTGGCAATAAAAATAATTCCTATTCTTCAACATATTACGGAAAAGAAAATTGTATTTTTTTTTTTTTTTTTTTTTTTGTAAAATAACAACAACAAAAAAATGAGGATTTAATTATGTTATAAAATTATCACAATTATACTTTGAGATAACTTTTTCAAAATTATCTAAAATAAATAAAAAGATAAGTTATATTTAATGTATTTCCGTTTAAATCATCAATCGTCTTTTTAATTTAACTAACAAACTTAATAAAAAAAAATTTCTTCGAAGCTACGATTCTGTGTTAAATACCTCACATAGTCAGATCACTTGTTAAATGAAACGAATTCCCTTACTCTTGTTCATGGCGCCATCTACTGTAGTAATCAAGAGTTATCAATAAAATACGTAAAAATGTAGGTGGTTTTTATGTGAAACAAAAGTCAGATTAAGCCAAGTTGCGCCAAGTAATTGGTTGCATCAATACAATTAATTCTATTAGAATAGAATTAATCCTTCATAGATTTAAATCAGTATTAATACTTAGTTAAAAATTAAAAAGATCAACTGTATAAATAAATCAGCATGACAACGGCTGCTTATGCTGTAGATGGAATGGTCTTCAAAGTAATAAAATTAAAATTTTCAAATTTTGCACACTTTCACTGTGTCCGTACTTTAAAAAATAAAACAAATTCTAAGTTATTATTATCACTTGTATTTCCTTCTGTAGTTTCCATTGAAAGGATGTTATTGTTAGCACACTTTTGATATGCGTGGCCGGAAGAGGCGTGGTTTCATGTCGTTATCTAAATCCGCAAGCAGTTTCAGAATGCCCTTATCATTAATGATTAAAGTATCTTAAATATTAATATGCGCTGTTCGTATAAGAGGGTAAGATAATCAGCTTTTTTAATTCTTGCTGGAACTTTAAACCTTAAATATTGTACATTTTGTTTTAATGAAGAAGATGTTGAAGATTATATTGGAGCACATTGACCCCGTCAGGGCCTCTTACCTCATTTCCGGTGGTGACAAATATGAAAGAATGAAAGACATTTACAAAGCCCAGAGATAAAAAGAAAATCCTGAGGATTGAAAAAGTTCAACACTTAATAAAAAATAGAAAATAGGTAGGTTAGGCAGGATATTCCTAGGTCTTTTAAAAGAGTGCGGTTCATATTGCTCGATCTCTTGAATGGCCGGATGTTGGTGGTTGTCGATATTATTGAAGGAAATTTCTGCAAGTTTTCCAGTACTCCTTGAGAGGTAGCAGTGATATAGCTCTTTGAATATCAGCGCTTCTAATAGTTATGGGGCCTCTTTTAAAGTAGGTCCCCCGCCTTCTGAAAGTCTCTGACTTGCCAGCCAAGAATTCCCTCGTTTAATTTTGCAAGAACATATTCAAGAATCAAGGGAATCCCTAATTTATGAATTTAAAAATGTCCCAGTGGCACACAGAGGGGGTGGGGGGAGCGGGATTTATTTAGTAGTATCTACAACCCCGCCTTGAAGTCCAACAATGACCACACCCCACCTTGAAGTCGTTAACAATTTCGAGTAAATTTGTTTGTTTTTGTTATTTTTGTATGTCGGACACTTTGACCTGAGGTCACTCGTCACTAAGACGGTAGACATGTAGAAATTTCAGCGTTACCCAGAGCACCACGGAGGGCTGCTGCTGTACACCCATAATATGCCCCCACTATTTTGAACGTCAAGGGTGATATCTGAACGTCCTTCTCTACTCCTGACGTAAGAAACTTAGTAGGAGTGGCATACCATCTGAGGCAAATTTTGAATGGAGGCCCCTCTATGCAAAATATCATTTTCCCCCTCTTTTTAATAAATTACAAGAAAAAACCTGAACCGATGACACAGAAAGTAAAATAATAGTGGTGCATGCCTTGGGTAACGGGGGGGGTTACAAAGGTCTTCTGGAAGTCTCTGACTTACTAGCGAGAATAGGGGCCTGAATGGCCGAGTATCTAGCGCTCGGTGCCATAGGTTTAGTGTTCGAGTCCCGTCTGTGCCATGGATATTTGTAGTGATTCGGAATCCCCTTTAAGAAGTAGGTCCCGGTATCATATGACTGGAGAGCGTCACGGAGCCCAGTCAGACTTCTCATCTAAGTCCTTCCCAAACTGCATAGGGACAACTCAGCTCTAGGTACAGTGATGTGGTGTAGTAGTACCAGCGAGAATTACCGATTTAATTTTGTAAGGACCTGTTCAAAAAACAAGGGAATTCCTAACAAGTGAATTTTAAAATGCACTTGTGATACATGGGCGGCAGCGACAATTCCCGATTTTTATTTTGTAAATATCTATTGACAAACCAGAAATCGGGTACTTCCCTAGTATCGGGATTTTGCAACTAATTGGATTACTATTACTACAAGATGCGATATATTTTTCATACAAATGAATACGTTCAAAATTTTTGATACACATTTTTTTTTTTTAAATTTATCATTTTAGTAACTTAAATTTATCAAATACAGAATTAATAAATTTTACTTCATTTATGTATCGATAAATGTCAGGCCTTTCCTGAACTCATAGATTCTCCGCTCGGGCCGGGCTCGTGGCAATTTGCCCGTTTTGCCACCGTATTGGATGGGAAATTGGCTAGCATTCTGGTAGTTGGCAACGCAGGCTTCAGGTTCGAATCCTGGCGGTGGTATGGATGTTTGTTAGTGGTTCGGAACCCACGTTAAACTGTACGTCCCGACATCCACTTCGACATCTTTCTGTTGCAGCACCAGTTTTTCCAAATTCTTTCACTGAATTTCGAATCGTGACCTTAGCTAGTTTATTTCTCATTGTGATTTTCTTTCCAAACTCAATACTCCATATCATCGTAAGGCAAAATTTTAAAATAATGTTCGATGTTGAAACTCTTTTCCTCAGTTTCCACAAATAAAACGCAGCCTGATGGCTTATTGGCTAGCGCTCTGGCCTTTGGAATCACAGGCTTCAGATTCGAATCCCAGCTGTGGCATGGATGTTTGTTAGTGGTTCAGAATCCACGTTAAACTTTAGGTACCGGTCTAATTATCTCAAAGTATGCACAAAATGACCGTAGAGCGACTAAGCAGAGAAACCAAACCCTCTTATTGTTACGCCACTTCTTAGTAGTCTAACTTTCTGAACTATACAGTGGCCATTCCCATCCTGATTATAAAGATGGAAGTTTTCGGTTTGTCAATACTTGTCAACTTTCGTATCAAGCAACATGGTTTGGAAACTAAACCCTCTATCTGAACCAGTGCAAAAAACAAAGAAATTTTCAGTAAACAAGGAGGAAGGATTGGTTAAGCTTTTAAAAGATTAAGGATTGCCAATAATAACTAGTCTGTTTTAGATTTTCGAAGATGGCGTTTCCTCAAATTATTTTTAGGTCATATTATCAAGAAGTAAGCATTGCCTGATAACCAATGCTTTTATCCCGATTGTTTTCATATTAGGATAAAAAAGTTTTATTCGAATTTTTAAATTTTATGAAGATGAGAAAGCGTGAAATGCAAAAGAATTAGGATTCTTTTCGATAGTGCTAATAAGGATGTATATATATATATATAATTCTTCTGTACGTGTGTTTGTCACTGAACTGCTCCTAAACAGTTGGGTCGATTTTGATGAAATTTTTTGTGCGTGTTTGAGTGGGTCCCTGGGTGGTTTAGATTCAAAATTGGACACTGTAGATGGCGCTGCAATCGATATAATTCTTCTGTAAGTGTATTTGTCACTGAACTCCTTCTAAACGACTTGAATGTTTTTGATGCATTTTTTTTTTCGTGTTTTTCAGTGTGTCCCTGGATGGTTTAGATTTACAATTGGTGCCGGTAAGTGGAGCTGAAATCGATATATCTTTATATATACGTATATATATATATAAAGTATGTGTGTTTGTCATTGATTGTCATTGTTTGTGAAAGTTGAACCAAAAAGAGCTAGCAACATGAACTAAGAGTCATGCTTGCTCTGCTATCAACAATCAACTGTGAATATCCAGAGAGTCACTGCGTCACTGAGGTCACTTAAAGTGAAACATAGATCCTGTTATATTAGATGTTCCAAGATGCACGCACATCATGATTTCGCAGAATATAATTTAATTATTCTGAACTTAACAAACTCATAAATAAAACAGGCAATATCTGCCCTATATTCGCAAGAATATTATTTTAGAATCAAAATTAATTTTTCTCACAATTTCGGCAGTTAATTTTTGAATATATGGATGCACAGATAATATATTTTTTTAATACGTTGTTTTTCACTACTTTAGCCATTATAAAATAAATATATCTTGTAAAAGTGTAATAAATCTGACGGGCCGCAAAAATATTCATGGCGAGCCGCGGGTTGGTCACCCCTGGTCTAGATGTCGCTGCTGTCTACCAAATGGGATAAAAACGCTAAAAGCCTTTTTCCATTATCGTTACAATTATTAAGAAAAAGTAAGAAAAATTCGCAAGATTTTTTTAGAAAAACGTTAGCAGTGGTAAAGACAGTTAAAATTGTTCAAATAAACAATTATATATTATAACAACTACATATTTGGTATTATTTTACTATAAATATATCATTTAGAGTCAATATCATAATAACAACTTCTTATGATTAAGTGAGCGATACATAATAAATGGTTAAAATGCATTATGGAACATCATAATAAAATTAAGTAATTTTTTTTTTTTTTTTTTTTTTTTAGGCATCTTAACTTTTCTAAGATAATGTTATGCAAGTAGACTGCAACGTTCCGCTATTTGAAAATATGAATTCGGTTAGCTTGGTTATTCAATTCCTTCCATTAGCTCATACTCTCTCTATATATATCTTGTTTAAATTTTCAATCGTTCATAAAATACTTTTTATTCATCCACTTAAGTTCAAATACATTTTTTAACTTGTAGTGGATGACACTTGATGTTAATACAGTTTTTTCAAATATTAATTCATTAATTACATTTAATTCTTTAATTTTAGTTTTTAGATTTGAGTTGGATTTATTTACCAATAGATGGTGGCAGATAAACTTAAAAAATGAATGAAAATTATTTATAAAGGACTTTCTGCAATATATTGGGAAAAAAAGTAGGAATTGACTTTAAAATTTTTTTTTACATTACTTGTTTTTGAATAACTTAAAAAGTGTTAAGAATAGCAAAAATCAGCAAGGAAGTTTATTTTCTGTTCGGATTTCAAAGAGATAGATTGAAAGTGTCTGTGATAGCAAAAGCATGCTTACGCAGCAGTTTTGATTTGAGAATGGTTTAAGCCATTGAGAATAATCATAACTGATGTTTTGTCTAATGTTTAGTTGATATGGTAATTAAGCATCAATGGATATGTTGCCGAACTTTCAGTTTTGTGTTGAAGTTTTCTAAGGTAACGTAACGGTAGGTGTTTAGTTGGAGTACCAGGGAATTTCCCGTACCTCCATATCAATAATTATTATTAAAAACAAAATTTTAAAATCAAAAGATGAACTAAGGAAAGAATATTAAACGAGCCCATGCTCGGAGAGAATTTACAGGAGTAAAAGGTTAGTAAATACAAAATTTAAAATAATAGTTCACAAAAAGTTTTTAAAAATAAAAACTGTGGCAATTAAAAAGGAGTTAAAAAATAACAGTTACGAAACCACGAAAACTTCTGGCTGGCTGAAGAGAAAAAAGAAAAGGAAAGGTGAGGGCAGAGTTATAAACAAACCAAAACAATATCGTTTCGAAGTTCAGCGTTGTTACCGACCTTGAAAGAAAAGAGCGATTCCGAAGCTAGCAAAATAAACTACAGTGGTGGAAAGTGATTCTAAACTAAAAAGGGTTCTCCTTTTTGGAATCGGAGAATGAAGTACGCATCAAAACGCTTTTTTTTTTTTGCTAATAATTTTAATTTGCTAATGTGAGCTCATAATGCAATTAAGCATGAATAAATGTGTTGCTTGGCTTTTGATGTTTGTGCTAAAGATTTTTTACTTAGACACTAACAAAGATTGTCATTGGTTCTTAATTTCATTAGATTAACTAACGAGCTTTGATTTATTAAGCGTTGGTTTTTGAAAAATACTAGTTGACAATTCTTTTACTGAAAAAATTTTAAACACAATTGTTATAAAATTTCAAAATGAAAAAAAGTTAGTTAAAAAAAAAAAAGTTAATTTATTGCATTAAAGCAATATGCATTTGAAGCATTAAATTATGCGACAGATTTCTTTTGAATTGGAAATAAAAGAATTTTTATCCATCGAAATTAAGATGTCATTTTAAAAATGCATAATGTAATAGTTTACAAATGAAATTTTTAATCTAAATTTTAAAAAATGGTTTATTTGGTTATTTATTTTATAAAAAGGGTTTACATTAGAACGAAATCAAATACACATACTAATAACTCTACATATATATACATATATATATATATATATGATATAATAGTTTATGACAGCTATAAATGATCTATATATATATATATATATATATATATATATATATATATATATATATATATATATAATGTATACATAAAATATATACATAATGTATATAAAAAAAATTTATGTCAATTCCTACTTTTTTTTTTACTGTATTACAGGAAAGTCCTTTACAAATAAAGTTGAAATCTTGCTTTTATATCTGGCGCCATCTATTATTAGATACATACAACTTAAATCTAAATAAAACTAAAAATTAATCAATTAAATTTAATTACTGAATTAATATTTGCAAAAACTGTATTGGCATAAAGTGTCATCCACTAAAAAAAATATATTTGATTCAAAAAGTTTCAGTTAGCTCAAAAAAATATATATTTGAACTTGAGTGGATGATTAAAAAGTATTTTATCAAAGATTGAAAATTTGAACGAGTTATATATAGGAGAGTGTGAGCTAATAGAAGGAATTAAAAAATATTCGATTTCTATTGGTACTTCGTACACACTTAAAATGCATCATCGAAAAACTCTGTTTTTGCTCTGCTGTTCTCAAGCTCTTTTAAATCAAAATTCACGAAATTTTTTTAAATGGTTCTTAATTCAATTATCGCTCAGTAAATTCTTTTAAAGAGATCTGATGCCAGACATTTACGTACACAGTTATCACAGTGGCCCTGCTCACCCTGATTCTTCCCGTATGCTAGCTGCGTGGTCTACAATATACTCGGACAATTTGCAACTTTACATGCGATATTTAAACATATGAGTACGTACAAGCACAAACACTATTTCTATATATCGTATATTTCCGTGTATAAGCTTGGAATTTTAGAACTTTTTTTAAGCTAAAGTACGAAGAACGGCTTATATACGGAACTGCTAATCACAAAAAAAAAAAAAAAAAACAAAAACAAAAAAAGAGTTTTTCAGTGTGCAGAATAATGATAATGAAATTAATTTACTAAAATTCCTTATTATTTTATTCGTTTTATGAAATGAATTTTATTTGTATACTTGAAAGCCTGGTAGACGTTGTCCTGCCCATGTAAAAAAAATTATGGAATCCAAACACAGCGACACCTGCTGGGTCAGATGTAAATCAAACTATCCAGGAACTCAATCAAATACACCCGAAACATTTCATCAAAATCAGTCCAGCCGTTTAGGAGGGTTTTGGTTTGTTCGCTCTACGGTCATCTTGTGCACATATTAAGCTAAATAGACAGGGACTTACAGTTTTTAAGCGGATTTCGAACCACTACAAACATCCATGGCACCGCCGAGACTCGAACCCAAAACTTGTGGTACCGAGTGCCAGAGCGCTAGCCACTCGGCCGTTCAGGCCCCGCCGTTTAGGAGAGTTCAGTGGCAAAACACAAGTACAGAAGAACCCGATTGCAGCGCCACCTACAGGATGAACCGGGTTTCCACCTATTGTGAATATAAATCATCTAGGAATCTACTCAAACACACACTAAAAGTTTCTTCAAAATCGGCTCAGCTGTTTAGGAGTTCAATGACAAAACACACGTACAGAAGAATTATATATATATAGATAAAGATATATCGATTTCAGCTCCACTACTGGCTCCAATTGTAAAATCTAAACCACCCAGGAACCCACTGAAACACACGAAAAAATTTAATAACAGTCGGTCCAGGCGTTTAGGAAGAGTTCAGTGACAAACACACGTACAGATTTGGTTTGGTTTGGTTTGTCGCTCTACGGTCATCTTGTGCACATTTTAGGCTAAACAGACCGGGACCTACAGTTTAAAGTGGTTTCCTAACAACTACAAACATCCATGGCACCGCCGGGACTCACACACACGTACAGAAGAATTATATATATAAAGATATATAAATTAGAATTTTTCGAAATCGTTTGTATTGCTATTTTGCTACGTCGTCACCAAAACGAAGGATCTGATATTAGCAAAATTTACACCCCACTAACGAAAAAGTACGAAAACGTAAAACAATACAAACAACGTACGAAATAACAATAGAATACCGCAAATCATCGGCGTTACAGGAATTTTTCTCTTAAATACGGACTTCGTACTTCGGTAAATTTTTTGAAAAACAACTCATTCTTGACTTTTACACGACATTTTGCACAACAGTATTTTCAAGCTGTAAAATATCATATGCTTCATAGAAACGCAATCAAATTAAAGAATAAAAACCCTCCTAACATTCGCAATACAAAAATACCCTGATTTGCTCCACATTCAGCACTCTATCTCTATCTTTAAAAAAAATTAATAAATAAATAAAGGAAATTGTTCAAAGTCCGAAGTGTACATAAGCTGCAGCAACGAAACTTAAAATCATTAGAAATACATACAAATATCAAGTGGGTGAACGGTAGGGCCAGTTTAGATGAAAAGAGAACCTAGGCTATTCCACTTATGAGGCCCTTTCACCTTCCATTTTTAAGTTTGTAAATTACATATTATGTTTGTTTATTATTCATATGTGTAGAACTTCTCCTTATTTTTGAGGGCTTGTTGGCCAGCGTTCAGTACCACAGATTTCGGGTTCAACTCCCGGAGGTGCCATGGGTGTTTGTAGTGGTTCGGAATCCCCACTTTAAACTGTAGGTCCCGGTCTGTTTAGCCTAAAGTGTGTATAAGATGACCGTAGAGCGACAAACCAAACCTTATTTTTGATTCAGTTTTTTAGTGTTTACTGTTTTTAGAATAGTGTAATTCTAATTTTGCTAACAATTTGAATGTATGCCCCTTGAGGCCTATGCTGAAGCGTAGTTAGCCTATAGGAAAATCCGGCCCTGGTGAACGGCTACAGCTACATTGGTAGATCAAAAATGAACACAAACAGTTTTATAAAATATGAAATAACGAGGTGGAAAACGAGTTCCCAGGAAATCAGTAAAACTAGAAAGAAATATTTATAAAATCCCAAAATTCAAAAGAAATATTTATAAAAAAACCACACAAAAAATCGGTTATAACACCCTGGGGAAAGATTTATCAAGTAATATATACTCTCAAGATAATATAAACCCTGTTATTGCTGCTTGTTAGATGACATCAAACCAAAAACATACCTAGCGATGCATTCCGCTTATATGAAATTGACAGAATAACCTTTCTTTTAGAATCGGAAAAAAAAATTGATGAAAAATAATTTGGAAAAAAAAAAAAAGAGAAAGGACAATGAACTTTTTAGAATTACTCCATAACAGTAACAAACAAATTATTGTGATCAAGTAATAAATAAAATAAATGTGAATAAAAGGGTTTTCATTTCTACAAAAATTTAAAACAATATATATATATATTTAAAAATATGTGAAATAAGTATTTATAAGAGTAATTTAGTTATTTAGTATTATTTCATCGTGTTTCCACCATTTTGTGACTCAGAAATATGAAAGGGTACATGAGGGCATACTTGTTACTGGGAATTTGAATAGTTGAACGAGTTCAAGAAAGTGGATCACTAAAAAAGACCACAAAATGAACCTGTCATTCAAGTGAATGGCTTTGTCACCTCTACCAAGAATAACCGACGACTAAGAATAATTTTATTAAGAATAACCATTTCTACTAAGACCGATTGATTGATATTTCTGGTTACTTCAAATTATTTCACTCTTCAGGGGATTCTATTTTTTTCGATTGAAACGGAATAAGGAATCTCATCAGCCATTTTAATTATTTAAATACTTTATATGCACCCATCACGTTTTGATTTCCGTAGATCAATCTTTAAACCAATGTATCAATTTTTTTTTTTTTCTTTTATTGTTATCTCACATGAAATGTTTAACTAATGAAAAAAATTTTCGTATTATTTTAAATTATGAGCATTAAATGAAGAGATAAAAAAAAAAAAAAGTATATTCTTTTTTTTATGTAATTTATTCATCAATACAAATGAAATAGCTACAAATCATTGTATTTAATAAAATAATAATTTAATTCTGAACGAAAGTGTTTTTCATTTTTATTATAATTTAGCAATATATATATATATTATATATAAAAAATTTTTGCAAAATTTTTAAATTTATTGTAAACTTTATGATCCAACATTGCTCGATTCCAGTTAATTACATGTTAACTAAAATTGGGTGTAATTATAAGTTTTATGGAGTAACAGTTTAATAAAATTGATAAATTAGAATTAAAAAACTAAGTTAAATATATTATACAATATAAATCGTTATCTAACATATGTTTAGCGATTTGAGCAATCCCATTACAAAAATATTCACTATATACATCTAAAATGTCATGATGCAAATACATATAAAAAAATAAATAAAACAGAAGAACCCAAATAACAAACTATTACATAATCAGCATCAAGCCCTCGGAATATTAAATTTGGATGAGGATGAAAAAGAAAGGTTTAAGTTTGAGGCGTTAAATTTAACTGGAATTTTAAAAAACAACACACCTGGGAATGCGAGCATTAAATTTAACATGAGTTAAATTTAACGGAATTCCGAACATTACGCTAATATCGACCTGTTGGTTCAACCAAAATGTTGAATTTAACTGGATTCAAAATCAATGCTTCTTCTAACGCTACCTAGCGGCGAAGTCAAGAGTTAACGTAAAAATTCATCGTTCATTCTTCAACTGCAGTTGATCACCAGTTCTCGTCAATATAGTTAAATTAGAAATTGCGTAAGTGTTAACAAAGTCTAATTAAGTTCGTTGCTAATTTAATTATATAACTAATTAGTTAGCAAGTTTTAAAGATTTTCTACGTGAGCTTCGACAAAAAAAGGTAAGAAATTAAAATTTTTATCCTTAAATAGAAATTTCGCATTTTTTTTTTTTTTTTTTTCTACCTCATACACTTTGTTAAAAGATTGTTTTTAAGCCTCAGTTGCATCATCAAATCACCAATAGAGATTGCTAATGTATCTGTTTACTAATTTTTAATGGCTCAGAAAATAATTACTTTTATCCGCAAAAAGCAAACAAAAGAAAAATTGAGCAGCAATCCTAGAAGATTATCAAACAATAGTGAGCAGCGGATGCAATTCTTTAGTTAGAATTCGTATTATTTTTAAGTAATAAATTCACAATTGATTGTGAGGTTTGTTAAAGGATTGTTTTTAAGCATCATCAAATCACTAATAGAGATGGATAAGGTATCCGTTTTCTAATGTATAGCAGATCAGAATAATATATTCTAATTAGGGATTGCATCCGCTACTCACTATTGTTTGCCAGCCTTCTAGGATTGCTGCTCAATTTTCTTTTATCCTCAAAAACAAACAAAAGAAAAACTGAGCAGCAATCCTAGAAAAGGTTGGCAAACAATACTGAGCAGCGGATGCAATCCTTTTTAGTTGGAATTCATATTATTTTTAAGTAATAAGTTCATAATTGATAGTGAGGCATGATTCTTTTTTATACATTAAATTGTATCATCGTAATTCAGAATTAATAATTATTGACAAAAATTAATCTTTATGTGAATTCTAAAAAAGTATTTTGATGTAATAAAACTGTGTTGGAAACTATAATTCAATCATCAAAGTATCAATAAATGTAGTCCCTTCAGTTACAATTCACATTATTTTTAAGTAATAAGTTCATAATTGATTGTGAGGTTTGGTTTTTTAAGCATCATCAAATCACTAATAGAGATGGATAAAGTATCCGTTTTCTAATGTATAACAGTTCAGAATAATATATTCTAACTAAGGATTGCATCCGCTGCTCACTATTGTTTGCCAACCTTCTAGGATTGATGCTCAATTTTTCTTTTATCCGCAAAAACATACAAAAGAAAAATTAAGCCGCAATCCTTAGAAGGCTGGCAAACAATACTGAGCAGCGGATGCAATCTTTTAGTTGTTTCAAAAATATTTTTAAGTAATAAGTTCATAATTGATTGTGAGGTATGATTCATTTTATACATCAAATTGTATCATCGGAATTCTGAATTAATAATTATTGATGAAAATTAATCTTTATGTAAATTCTAAAAAAAAGTTTTTGATATAATAAAAAAACTGTGTTGGAAACTATAATTTAATCATCAAAGTATCAATAAATGTAAAAATTGTTTTAAAAGATGCACTTCTATGCATAAAAGACTAATGTATGAAAATCTAACTTGCATATAAATTGAACAAAAATTAATTTCTGTAACTTATATATTAATATAATTTTAAATAAATATTTTAAGAATTCAAAAACTTTATCTACTCAAATATTGTAACAATTTTTTAGGCTTACAGGATTCGACTCTCTGTTACAGGTGTCTGATACTCAACATTTTTAACATGTGTGAACATACTGTCCTGGTTAGAGGACATAGCCAAAACAGTAAAGATATAAAATAAGTAAGAGTATAAGTTATTATTTAAAACCGATTAATCTCCTCACATAAAACGAGAAACTCTCATTTCAGGAACTGTTATTTAAAATAAATGTGATTTTATTTGTATTTTATAAATGGCATGAAATATGTGAAGATAAATATAACGATTGATCCATATCAAGTCACGTGAAAAAAAACTCGGCAGCAGGTTGAATTACATAAATTGGCAAATAAACTTGTACAATTCACTGGTTGTTGGCACCAAGCCTTGGCATACAAATCCTCAGGAAATTTTCGTGAAGATAATCATACACAGTTTAGCATATAGCGGTTTGAAAGGATCATTTAGGGTTATTTTATATTCTAACCCACCAGGATATGCTTATGCTCATACCCAGAAAGGGATGAATTTCGCCAACAATATCAAATTTCCACAATATTAAAAAGCAAGAATGGCCTAACAACAGATATTATTGAAAGAAGAATACAAATCTTCTTCAAAAATTATTGAAATAATATCAGGGGAAAATAATAATAAATAATTAAAATAATAAATAATTTTCATAGTGACAATTTTACATCAACTCATTGTTAACCCTAAAGTAAAAGATCATTTAATTGGACAAACACAATTAAAGAAAAACACAACAGAAGATATAAAGAGAATTCAAAAGATATATTTAATCTCGCATATTTTTAGAAAAAAGCCTTCAAGGTAATTTGAATCTTAGTTGAATTAGTTTCTCGTTTT
>BPLR01012894.1:0-24785 GCA_021605095.1 Caerostris extrusa | reverse complement strand
ACATTCCTTATGTAATATTTCGTTCTCCGTAAGAGGGCGCTTTTTTGTTTGTCAAGTGTTTTCGTTCATGTATCGTTTTCAGTTGAGTAATAAATGTCGTTCAAGAACGTTGTGCCTCTCACCCTTTTCATCCTAAACAGATGGTCCGTCGAGCCGGAGGGCAAAATTCCAGCAGACATACTTTAGATGAGTGGGGGGTCGACGAAAGCGTTCGTACTCAACAATTTCGAATATTTGCTCAACGGAGCTAAAATAACAAAGTGCGTAACGAAACGCCATAGTGTGCATCATAACAAAGTGCGTAACGACGCATTGTGTACACCATAACAAAGTGCGTAACAACGCATAGTCAAAATCAAATCATCATAATCATATTGCATCGTGCATCTCAACAAAGTGCGTAGCATCGCATCTCACAGCATCGTACTTACATTCCGGAAGGTCACGAAACCACAACATGGAAGATCTTCTAAAACACAAGCGAATTATCAAAGGTAAGCTAACCCGATTAATTACTAAAGTGATAATTTACAAAATCAAGAAAATTCTATTTCTGTTATTGAAGTGCATGAAAATAGCGTAAATATTTTAGATATTGAAATAAATAAATTAAATAATGATATTCTTTGTTCTTGTTTAGATGACGAATTTGATAAATATGAACAGGAAATGCATGAACTTTTTTCTAAATTAACTTCATTAAAAATTACGTTAAAAGATGAATTAAGGAAACTCAGAAAGAATGAGAATAGTTCTAATGCATGTCGAAGTACAGTTAATACTAATGTAAACAATTTAAAACTTCCGCGAATAGAATTACCAATATTTACTTCTAATTATATTGACTGGATCTCATTTCGTGATTTATTTCTTGCCAGTGTAGGAAATAATGAATCTCTAAGTGATAGTCAGAAATTACAATATCTTAAGCTTTCTGTGAAGGGCGAAGCAGCCACTTTATTACATTCAATTCAAATTTCAAATGAAAATTACGAAAAAGCGTGGATTGCACTCACTGAGCGTTACGAAAACGAAACCGAAATAATAAATGCGGCATTAAATAAATTAGTTTCCCAGCCTGCATTAAAATATGAATCATCATCAGGCTTAAGAAAATTAATCGATACAACACAACAATGTATTGACACATTAAAAATCCTTAAACAGCCTGTAGAGCATTGGGATACAATAATTATTTTTCTATTAAAGGGAAAACTTGACTCTGAAACACTTCGCACATGGATTTTAGAACAAGCAGGCAAAAACTTCCCTCTTTCCCCGAGTTCAAAGGGCATATCTTGAACCACGCTTTAGGGCTCGAGTTGTTGACAAAGTGCCGAAAAGGGAAACCAGATGTTTCCTCTGATGTTAGGGGGAACATATACAAAAAAGTAAACAATAATTCTGCGTACTCTTCACAGATCGTAGCGAATATTTGCACTTATTGCAAAAGTACCTCACATCATGGATTATTTAAGTGCGATAGTTTCTTGGAACTCCCTAACAAAGAAAAATGGGATACTGTAAAAAAATTAAAATTATGCAGTAACTGCTTAAAGTTCAAAACACATACGATTGATAAATGTCGCGCAAGCTTGTGCAGAATCTGTACAAAACCTCACAATACAATTTTATGTTCGAAGGATTCAAACAATTCAAGATCTGATACACACACAGAAAATGAACTTCCTTCAATTAGTAGTAATAACGCAATCGTTCCCGTCACACAAGCGGTTTTATTGCCTACAGCAATTGTTTATGTCAAAGACATTAATGGCATTTCTCAAAAATGTAGGCTACTTATTGATTCAGCCAGTCAAGGCTCATTCATTAGAGAGAGTTGCGTTAATTTATTGCATTTAAATCGCACTAAGGTAAACATAAGCGTAGACGGTTTGAGTTCACAAAAAGTAGGTAGAGTTGCAGGTTCGGTTAAATTACAAATAACATCACAGTTTAACAAAAACGCATCTATAACTGTTGATGCATTAATCATGCCTAAAATCACCTGTGACCTTCCTCAATGTCCAGTCGATGCATCTGTTTTGACAACATTCAAACAACTGCAGTTAGCAGATGTCAACTGTCATCAGCCTGGCCCAATAGATATTCTTTTGGGCGCCGATGTGTTCGGTGAAATTATGCTTAGTGGACATTTAAATGTTTCCGGACTTACTGCTTTAGAATCAATTTTCGGTTGGGTAATTCTCGGAAAGACAAAAGGCATTTCTCAAACCATTATATCTAACCATGCTAGTTGCAATGCAGTTGAGTTTGAACTTGACAAATTTTGGCAATTAGAGGAAATTTCAAACATAAAGCCTTACACTCAAGAAGAAACAGCTTGTGAAAATCATTTCATACAGACTTTCTCTCGTGATTCAACAGGCAGATTTGCTGTTAAATTTCCATTTCGTGAATCCAGTGATGAACTTGGTTCTTCTAGAGATATCGCTATACATCGTTTGCATCAAATTGAACGTCGATTTGCTAAGAATCCATGTCTCTTCAGTGAATATCATAAATTCATGGAGGACTATTTGAAACTTGTTCATATGGAATTAATTCCTGAAAATGAGATAGATGTTCCAGCCAATTCCAGTTTTTATCTTCCACATCACCCAGTTCCCAACAAAAGTGGTGACAAATTTCGCGTGGTATTCGATGGATCTGCTAAATCTTCAACTGGTGTTTCTCTCAACGACAAATTAATGGTTGGTCCACAGTTACAAGCGGACTTGACAACAATACTCATTCGCTTCAGAATGCACAAAATAGCCATGACAGCTGATATAGAAAAAAATGTACCGGCAAATCAGATTAAAAGACTCAAATTTTCAAAGAATAGTCTGGCGTGATTCACCTTTTAAACCAATTCAAGATTTTCGATTGACGAGAATTGCTTATGGCACCGCATCAGCGCCGTACCTTGCAGTCAAATGTTTGCAGCAGTTGGCTATACAAGAAGAACAGAATTTTCCATTGGCATCTAAAGCAGCCCTGAAAGACTTTTATGTCGATGATTTGATGTCTGGAGCTAATTCAACTACTGAAGCTCTAGATCTACAAGCACAATTGATTCAAATGCTGTCAAGTGCTGGACTTGTTTTGAGAAAATGGGCTTCTAATTGCAATGAACTCACGAACTTGATTCAAGAAGATTTGCGTCTACCAAATGCTTCTTTAAGCATTGATGATGGCACAGTAAAAACTTTAGGTATCCTGTGGCATCCAGCCTCAGATGTCTTCTCCTTCAAAGTCAATTCATTGTCTCTTGAAGGTGCCTTAACAAAGAACACTTCTTTCAACAATCGCAAAGACTTTCGACCCTCTTGGATGGTTGTCACCCATCACAATCCAGAGCAAACTACTCATGCAAAAACTGTGGAAATATCAGTTGCAGTGGGATGAAGTCGTTCCTCCAGACATTGCAATTGAATGGAAGACATTATCACAAGACATACTATTTGTCAAAGACTTCAAAATTTCAAGATACTTATTTCTTGATCCAGACAACCAATTTCAACTGCATGGGTTTAGTGATGCCTCAGAAAAAGCGTACGCAGCTGTAATTTACTGTCGTTCTGTGTCAAATACAGGACAAATCAAAGTTCAGCTAGTAATAGCCAAAACTAAAGTTGCACCACTTAAAACCATTTCACTTCCTCGATTGGAATTGTGCGGGGCACTTCTATTAAGTAAATTGATGGAGTTTACTTGTAAAGCATTTGACATCCCTATATCGCAATCTCATTTTCATACGGATTCCACAATCGTACTTGCCTGGATAGGATCCCATGCCAGCCGATGGAAAACTTTCGTGGCCAACAGAGTGGCGAAAATCCAGACTTTGTCTTCTCCTACCCAGTGGCATCATGTTAGTGGAAATGAAAATCCTGCTGATCTCGCGACCCGTGGTGTGTCATCTTCAGCACTACTTACCTCAGTGTGGTTGTGTGGTCCAGAATTTCTATACAACGAATGTTCTTTCCATCCAGAATCTTCTGTGCCAACATTGAACGATTCTGTGTCGACATTGAACGATCCTGTGACTGAAGAAAGGTGTTGTGTACAATCAACTATTGCAGCCAATCATTCACCAAATTCAAATGATTTATTTCAGAAATATTCATCTCTTTCCAAACTGAAACGTGTAACAGCATATTGTTTAAGGTTTGTTAATAATTGCAGAAATTCAAAAGATAAGGTAACTGGTTTTTTAAATACTAGTGAACTTAATAATGCTATAAATGTGTTAATCAAATCAGTTCAATTTATTGTGTTTAATAATGAGATCAATGCATTAAAAAGAAATCAAGCATTATCTTGCAGAAGCAAAATTTTGTCTCTAAATCCATTTTTGGATAATTCAGGTATTCTCAGGGTGGGCGGTCGCTTGCGACATGCAAATATCGCATACGGCCACAAACATCCCATCTTACTGCCAAAAAGGCACATTTTAACTGATCTCATTGTTAGATATTA
This sequence comes from Caerostris extrusa, assembly GCA_021605095.1. NCBI lineage: Eukaryota > Metazoa > Arthropoda > Arachnida > Araneae > Araneidae > Caerostris > Caerostris extrusa. The sequence continues at coordinate 20,300 of BPLR01012894.1, read as the reverse complement.
TCATGAAATTCTCTTGCATGCTGGTCCCCAACTTGTACAATCTTCTATTCAAGAACAATATTGGATTATAGGTGCTAGAGATGTCATTAGACATTTAATCAGAAAATGTGTAAAATGTTGCAGAATTAGAGCTTCTATAACTAATCAAATGATGAGTGACTTGCCAATTACACGTATTTCCCCTTCTCCGACATTCTTGCGTTGTGGAGTAGACTACGCTGGTCCATTCCAAATTAGAGCATCGAAGGGTCGAGGTTCAAAATCATTTAAGGCATATATAGCTCTCTTTTTGTTTGTTTCACTACTAGAGCTATCCACTTAGAATTAGTAACTGATCTTTCTGCAGATGCCTTCATTGCAGCTCTCAAGAGGTTTATATCCCGCAGAGGCAAATGCAGTGATATATACAGCGATTGCGGTTCTAACTTTGTTGGCGCAAAACGTAAGCTCATGGAATTTGAAAACTTTCAAAATCAAAAATTACAATCAAAATGTAAACAATTTCTTGTCTGATAATGGTATTAAATGGCATTTAAATGTTCCAGGTGCACCACACATGGGTGGTCTCTGGGAAGCTGGTATAAAATCAACAAAATATCATCTAAAACGTGTTGTTGGTGAAGCTAAATTAACATATGAAGAATTTGAAACATTTTTAACACAAATAGAGGCTTGTCTTAATTCTAGACCTTTAACAGCAATTTCTAATGATCCAAATGACCTATCAGCGTTAACACCTGGTCACTTCATTATTGGAAGGTCATTGACAAGTATTCCTGAGCCAAATTACATTGAGTCAAAAATCTCATATCTTACTAGATGGCAACTTATTCAAAAAATGGTTCAACAATTTTGGAAACGTTGGCACAATGAATATCTATGTCGATTGCAACAAAGACCAAAATGGCTTTTACCAACTAAAAATTTTCAAATCAATGATCTGTGTCTCATTAAAGATGATAATTTGCCCCCAACTAAATGGAAAATGGGTAGAATAATACAATTACACCCTGGTCTTGATAATATTGTTAGGGTTGTAACCATCAAAACAGCAGATGGCACATTTAAAAGAAATATCACAAAATTATGTATGTTGCCAGTTTAAATTTTATTAATGTATGTTAATTGTAGCATTGCATTTATTGTATAATCAGTGTATTTCTATTCAATATTCATTCAACTCCTTTGATTTCATGTATGCATATTAGTGTGTAATGTAACACTTTTATATTCATTCATTGTTGAAATGTTATTTCAAGGTGGGCGGCATGTTCAGACCGTAACCGTATGTACATTCCTTATGTAATATTTTCGTTCTCCGTAAGAGGGCGCTATTTCGTTCTCCGTAAGAGGGCGCTTTTTTTTGTTTGTCAAGTGTTTTTCGTCATGTATCGTTTTTCAGTTGAGTAATAAATGTCGTACAAGAACGTTGTGCATTTATTCAATGGCAAATAAAATATTTGACCCATTATCAAATCGCATATTCAACTTATTTTCCCCATAAGATGAGGTTTGAGAGGGGGGACTTTAATATACAGTGCCTCGTAACACAATGCTCGCACAATGCTTTCATAAAAATTTCTTGCCAACAAAGTGATGGACCCTATTCTTCTCGGGGGTTGGGATGGTGAGCTTCGAATCTCTTTGTTTGCTGACGATCCATGTGGTCGAAGCGTTTAAACCACATTTTCTTAATATCGGGTAATATATATTATTTATATTTGGTGAATCATTGTCTTGCAGAAGCTGAAGTTCATATATTGATTAATGTAAAATATATTTATTTATTTATTTTTTACAAACAAGATATCAAAATTTTTAAATTTAAATTTTGAATGTTCGATTATATTACCTTAATAATTCATCAAAATTATTAATAATGTTAAATTTTCTCACTTGGAGACATCATGTAACAAGTGCAGAAGGTTCAGATTCTGCTGCTGGCCTTCCCTGCAAATATTGTTATGCAGAAAGGAGGAGACTCGGCGGCGATCACCTCTAAGTGTCTTCCATCTAGACGTCTGTTTGATGTGCTTTCTTTCGTAAATCATTGAAATATGCAGTTTTCGTAAAGTTAGCAATGTTGTTTTCCTGTAAGTTATTAATTATTTACTTTTCCGTTTATTATGTATTGTTTTACGTTTTCCTCAATATTCTGTTAAGGATGTTATAATATAATAAAAATGGTTTTCTACTTATTACCATGTTCTAGACATTTTGAAATTTTTCGAGGGGATATATATATTAGAATTATGAAAGGATAAAATATTTGTTATTTTCTGTTGAAAATGTATAACAATAAATTTTTTTTTTAAAATCAAATCACACCAACCCTATTAAATAATATATAAATGTTGAATATAAATATAAATTAATAATGATTTTATTATATCCTAAGCATATTTTTTAAGAATTAAATTATTTTTATTGCTCTCTTTTTTATAATATGAAGTATTAAAAACATTTTCATTGAAACGATTTTATTCTTCATTGGCCCAAATACCCCATCGTGGGGAAAAGGCAGTCTGAATACTAGCCGATTTGGAGACAGATTTGGTTTGTCGCTCTAGGGCAGTTTGTGCACACTTTAGACTAATTAGATATGGACATACCGTTTAACGCATTCCGAGCCACTAACAAATATACATGCCACTGCCAGTATACGAACCTGACGCCTGTTGTACGAAAGGCCAGAGCGTTAGCCAACTGTACAGCTGGTCGACGATTTCGCGACAGGAGATGTTTTCTTTTCTTTTGACAGTATCAGCATTACGCTCTACAGTTATGTTAGTCCGGGACCTTAGGTGTAGTTTGATTTCGAACTACTGCAAGCAGCAGTGGGAGGGTCGGGATTCGAAAGTCACACCTGTGGTACCAAGCGGTACGCCAGTCACAGGTTCCTCAGACCCAGAAAAGAGTTTACCAACTTTTAAGAAGTTACCATTTTTTTTATATTTTAAAAGCTCTTTAACGAATACCTCAATAAATATTTATTTACGTAAGTATATATATATAATTTGGATATCTTCCTACAGCACATATACAGTTAAACAGTCACTAAGGGGTTCTTAGCAGCTAGTTAAACAATAGCGCTAACAAAAATATTGCGAATTTCTGTCAACAAAAGGTTTATTGCACAATAATTTCAATCCTGATGAATAACATCAGTATACACATTATTATTATTTTTATTTTAACTTATGTATGTAATACACCGAACATTGATGAATATATGGACATAAAATTGAGCCAATTTACTCATTTCGGAAAGGGTATCTATGTCAAAATATTTCGTTCCAATGCAGGTGACAAACAACACTTGTCTTTGATGCCTTAAAGCAAGAGCGGCACAGACGTTACTCACTTAGCACTACCCAGGAGGAGTGTATAGCTCGAAGATATGTTACGGATGCGGAATAACAATACACCCGCAACGCTATACGATCCTGTTGGACCGGGAATACGGTTTATAGTGGATTACGAACCACTACAAACATCCATGGCCTCACCAGACTCGAACCGGACCTGGGGTACCGTGTGCCACAGCCAAAACTAAATAACTTTACAATGTTTTCAAATTCGTGATAGAGTTCGATAACCTCTTGATGTAGTGCGTAGAATTTTAAGGAAAACAAAATTGGCAACAATACACTATTAAAATAGATATACATGTTTTTTATAAAACGTTATCGTTAAAGGTTGAAATGCAAGGTTAATCAAATAGTCACTTCGACAACTTGTCAACGAAGATAAAAAATTAACTATCATATCTGTGTTTAGCTCTAAAAATATATTACACTTTCCCGAATCATATTGCTCTTCAATATGTCTACTTTTTCTACCACAAAATTATGGATATGCACTGTATGTGGAACACTATTTCAGCTTCTGGGAGACTTAATAAACCATTGCCATCAGCACCATCCAAACTTCCTTTCGTGTGTTCCTACTGCGGGAGAGCATTTAAATACCCCGCTGAATTAGAGGTACACAAGAGGATACATACAGGAGAGAAACCTTATGTTTGTCAGTATTGTGGTGAAGCCATTTCACATACGGGATGCTTGGATTATCATCTGGAAATTCATAGAGTAGATCCTTACTTTTGTATGGAGTGCAACAAATCATTCGAAAACGAACAAGATTTGAAGTGGCATGAACTGTTTCATATAGAATAAAAAGCTTAAGTTTGTAAAGGATGCAACAAAAAGCCTTCAAATACAAGAGTTTTTAAAGAATCGTAGGGAAACTCATAGAGAAGAAAAAGCTAATGTTTGTCAAGCGTGTAGAAAAGCCTACAAATACAAGTGTACTTTGAAGAAGCATATAAAAATTCATTCCCGAAAACCGCCGGTAACTGCAAGCCATTCACTCATCTGGAGACCCATACCACACTTCATGTGAATATAGAAATAAAGAAAGAAATTGTAACTTTCATGAAAAAAAGTAAACATCAACACCACAGAAGTTTTAATTTTTGAAATTAAATAAATCAGCGAACAATTTTAATTAATTAGATTTTATAAGTAAGTTATTCGATTTGGTGTTTCAAATCTAATTATTATTTTATACAATGCTTCAGGAGTATTGTTTAATATTTAAAAAATAATATTTCACTTTTATTGGGTGCTTTTAATTTTGATGGAATTTGTCACATTGTGAAGGATTTTATTTCGTAATTTTTTAAATTTTACAGCTTTTAATGTTTTGTGTTTTTATATGTATATAAATATTTTAAAATAATTGTTTGTGTCAGTAATGCTGTTAGTTTAAAAAGTTATGTTTTAGTTTACAAACATTCATGCATAAAAATTATTACATTTTTCATATATATAATTCAAATTAAATTTGCAGTTAAATTTTAAACATTTTAAAAGAATACTTGTGTTTTTACCAAATTGTACTATATCCGAACTAAAAATTTAGTTTGTATAGGTATTTAAGTATCTTCTAATATTTTATTTTGTACGCGTATATAAATGTTTTGTAATATTTGTTTGTATTATTAATGTTGATAGATTAAAACGTTTGGTGTGTGCAGTTTAGATTTTAGTGCATAAATAAAAATATTATATTATACTTTCTAAAATATGTTGTTTCTATTTTAAGATTTCTGTAGTTTTAAATTCGTTTTTAATGTATTAAAAAATTCACTTTTCTAAAAAAGAAGCTTAATTTATTATTATGATTAAACTTATTTAAATAAGAAAATTTCGTAAATTAAATTTATTATATATTTCTATATTGCACTGCACAGATTCCTAAAATAGAATCTAAAAATTTTCTTTGTTTAAATTTATCAGTAGTTTTAAATTCAACTTTAAAAAGAAAATCTTAATAAACATCATCAATAGGTTTGAATACTTTAAATACAGAAATTCTTAAAATAAAAATGTTTTATAATATAAAAAAAATAATTAAGAATATTTAATACAAGACTAGTTAATATAAATTGTAAATGTATTGCAAAAAATCATGTAAGACGCTATCACATTGAAAACTCTGCTTTATAATTGAAAATTGAGCGCTAAATAGTGTCAATATTTTCATTTCTTGCCGCATGTCAATTAATAAAATTTATTCTCTTGTGATATGCATTACGTACAATGTTCCACAATGGAAGATTTTTTTTTGAAGAAAATTGTTTTCCTTTATGTTTAAGACATTTAATATTATTTGACAGTTTATTATATGCAACAAAGTGGCCTACGAATCGTTCATTTGAAATACAGGTTTCAATAATCATATTTATTATTAGTACTAATCTCCTTCAAACAAAATTGCGTGAATTTCATTTTTTCACATTAAATAATTAATGATAATTTTTTTACCTATTCCTTACCAAATTTGAATCAAAAACCAATTTGAGGTTAATTTTACAAATTTGTAATGTTTATAGTCGTAAAGAAACGCTTGCAATTATTTTCGTACTGATAGAGTGAATTGGCATTATTGTTAGATTAATGAACTCTTTTTCAGCATGTTTTGTTGTATTATTTTGTTGTTGTTGTATGTTTTTCCTTTTTTTCGTGTTCTTTTTTTGCTGTAATTGTTCATAATCTGCCATTGGAAAAAAAATAAAACTTTTCGTTCTCTCGATTAAATGCAATTTCTTATGGTAAAAGAAACATTGCATATGAATTAACAAATTTTGTGTTTCGAAGGTCATGACAGGAACAGTCTATTAATCATTCGTTAAAAAATTACAGACACATCATAATTTAAGCTTTTGTAAAAACAAACAAAAAAACTAAAGCTTTAATAATTATCGCAGATTTTTTAATCTGATTATCATGAACTTTGTAAAATTCTAAATGAATATAACTTTTTTAATCATAATTTTCTGTCTTTTTTAAATAATTGTCAATTATTCATGAAATTAAATTTTTTATTCGTGTTTATATGGGGCATAATATTTTCTGAAAGCCTATATTTCATCAGTATTTACATATTGGAATTTTTCTTTTAATTCTCCAATATAAAGGAACCTTTTAAATTTAAGAAAATATACTTAGAAATGCGTATTTTTCCTAATTATGTATTGAATAAAATTCTTTAATGTCATTTTTTCGTTTAATATGTTTATGTTTTCCTGCTTGTCCCATTAAATTATAGGATGAGAATACTCATTGCTACTATTTTCTTTTACAGAGAAGAAATAAAATTAAAATGAATGCATATCAATTTTTATGTTTAGAAATTTAAGAAAACGAGTTCAAAAGAAAAAAATATATGGAAATTTAGTGATTGTAAAATACCATTATATAGTACATTAATTGAATTATATGTACAACAGCCAGTGTGGACATCACTAAATTTACAAAGGACAACAGTGGGTTTTTACCCAATGACAGTTGGCACAAAGCTCGGATGCATGGTGCCATGATCTGATGTGTGTTGCACCAGAAAGTGGGGACGCCTTGTTTGACATTCCTTACTTTAATATAGAATAGCAGAGCGTAGACTGCAATCCAAAATTATTTCCACCACTTCATTTCTTGCAGAATGAATTCATATTTCTACAAGATAATAAATGGTGGCACATTTCAAATATTTGCACTATTAATAAAAAATATTTTTCCAACAGTAATAGTATCTACCATAATGGTAATCCAAGACAGATAAGTAAGAAAAACGTTAATATTAACTATTTTTATTAATTAAATACCTGCGATTTTGTTATAAGGGCTTTGAGTAGTGTTTATTTAATTTTATTGTTTGATGTTTATTTTTCTAATGCAATTATTACTCTTTTTTAGAAAACTAGAAATAATTGATGTTTCATTTTTGCTAATTAATTTTGTAGAAAAAGCAAGTCCTGTTTTATCGGTAATTATAAATATATGCGTACTTATTATGAAGAGAAAATTCGTTTTTCAAAACTTCTTTATTGTTATTTTAAATATTCATGTTCCTAACAATTGTTAAGGCAGAAATAACATGGTACAGTTTCACATTTTCTTTCATATCAAATACAAAATAAGCGATTGTTTGTAAATATAAGATAATAAAATTACTAGCATTCCAAGTGTAACTATAAAATTATTTCATTTAATTTTTAGCGACAATTTCATTAAAATCGGAAAATTTGTAATTGTTGACTTAACTATATTTATTGTGATATTCTATATTCAACTAATATAAATTACACATAATAATTTTAAAATATATTTTCATAATATATTTATATTAAAAAATTCTTTTACTTGAAAATTTAAATTAATATTTAAAATTTGTTTGCTTTTATTTTAAATGAATAGCAATTTATTCCATCAGAATATTTTAAACTTTTCAGAACAAAATAAATTTGTCACGTAAATTGCTTTAATTAGTAAACATAATCTCAAAAAAGAAGTTTAACATATTAGCATTTCTTACACTGTTATAAAAATTAGCGTGTATCTGCAAAACATCAAATAATGCTTAGTAAATCGTGTACTGCGAATCAATTAAAAAAACTTTTTATACATGTAAAATTTTATTGGGGAAAAAACTTATATAAATTATGACAAATACAAAATAAAAATATACACTATTATGAAAAAATTGATTGTGATACAGTAAAATAATTTTGAGACAGTTGAGCAACTCAAGTCAAATCTTAAAAATACTTGAAAAACTATTTTTCAGTTTAAACAATACTTATGCTGCATTAAATATAATGCTTGTCTTTTATTTAAAACAACACAATTTTTCTATCGCATTGATCTTACATATCATACAGTTGAACGTGCTTAAATACATTAACTTACACATTCAGAATGATCTTAGCTCAATTTAGAGGGAATTATTTTTTTTAAATTTCGTTATTGTGTACAAAAATATTGTAAGGGACAGTAGCAAGGAATTACCTTTTTATATTTTTAAAATCACAATGCATAATAAGTTTTGTCTTCTATTGTTACTATGTTCAGGAGTGGTTTTACCTCTGCGAGGGATGTTTGAGTTGCAGATGTGCTGGGCGTGTCCTCGGGAGTTGCAGACGAGTCTTCAAGTGGACATATGTCTTTTCGAGTTTGACAGGTTTCTCAGTGATACAAGATTGTATATGTTTATTCAAATCACATTTGAATTTGTTTACTTTTCCACAGTTATAACAAACATGAGGTCTTTCTTCTGAATGACTTTTCTTATGTTTGGATAGTTCTGACTTGATAGAGAATGTTTTGCCACATTCTTCACAAAAAGGCATTTCTCGGTATGATATTTTTTGTGATCGTCCACATATTCCTCTCGAGTTATTATGAATTTTTTTTCCGCATTCTTCACATAAATAACTCAATACCTTAGTGTGGATTTTCTCATGTCTATTCAAATTGGTCATTTTATTTCATTTTTGGCCACATATGTCACAAACAAAGTGTTTCTTTCCTGTATAAATCATTTCATGTCTTTTCACATGACTCTTAGAAGAAAACGTCCTTTTACAATATTCACACTGGTGACGCTTTTCTTGGTGTTCTTTGGAGAAATGATCTTTTAAATCTTTTGGAAGTTCGAATTGTTTCCCACATTCAATGCACTTGAATAATTCTTCAGAAGCCGCAGTATCCGTAGAAGATATATTAAAGATTTTGCAACTAGGATTATTTTAAAAAAACTAAAAATTTAAAACTGTGTATGTCACATGCAGTTGTCACACTAAACTTTTCAAACCTCTTAAGCAAATTTATACACAATCTCTCTTGTTCAACATTTTGTGTTGCCAATATTTTTTACATAAGTTTTTAACGCTTTTTCTTAACTAACAACGCACTATATCACGAACTGAATCATAGATTAGAAACTAAAATCCTGAATGTTTTCACAATTTATTACAGGAGTTTTGGAGAAATTTTTATATAATTTGGTTTTTCAAATAAGTAAATTCGCAAAAATTCTTAAGTACTATCTACTGTTTCATGGAGAAATATTAATCTAAGATTATCAAATTTTAAAATTCTATCGACTTTATAATTTAGTTAAAAGAAGCATAACTTTTTTAGGTTTCTTTTTTAAATTTTTTGCCATGGGTAAACATGAATGAGGCCAATGATACACAAGTCCTGTCTTATATTGAACTTTATACATTAATATTAAACCAAAACTTAGTAGTAATACTATCCTCTCTACCAATGGTCTCCAAGATACACCTGGAATCTCACATATTGGAATTTTACGGCAGGAATTTTTATTTAGCAAGTGCATTTCGATTCTATATGAGTATCTGAAAGTAGGTTTTATATTCCGTATTTCATTTGGAATGCTTAACTCTAGCTCGTATAAAATTCTTCTGAGTATTCAGCTGCATACCCAAGAAATTATCATTTAAAAATTGAAATAAATTTTGATAGATATCACCAGCATATTAATTCTTCAAATTTAATTTTCTTTTTGAAAACAGGACTTTCCCGTCTTCTACGTAATTGTGCAGCAAAAATTTAAAAAAAATATGTATATATCAATAATTTCTCGTGTTCCAAAAAGAGTAAATAAATATTTAAATAAAAGTATATAAATTAATAAAATAAAATAAAACACTACCTAAAATCCTAATAACAAATCGCAGTTATTCTCTCTATAAAAATAGTTAATGAAAAATAGTCCAGGATAAGCGTTAAAAACAGAATTCTGTTTCCTATCGAACCGATATTCATTAACCGTTTGGTTTTTTTGAAATTCTACAATCATCTTGTACTCATGAGAGCTAAACAGACTGGTACCTACAGTTTAAAGAGGATTCGAACCACTAAGAAAAATTGCATGCCACCTCCAGGATTCTAACCTGGAGCCTATGGTACGAAATGCCAGAGCGCTAAGCAATTGCCCATCAGGCCTCTCACTAACCCAGGAAATACATTTAATGTATTTAATCCCTTTAATCTTTTAGAGGCTTGAATGACCCAGTGGCTAGCGCTCTGGCGCTCAATACCACAGGTTTCGGGTTCGAGTCCCAGTGGGACCAGGGATGTTTGTAGTGGTTCGAATTCCACTTTTAAGTCGCAAGTCCCGATCTATCAAGATCGTAGAGTATTGCGGGACTAGTGTTACTTCGCGTCCATAGCATATCTTCAAGCTACACGCAACTCCTGGATAGTGCTAAGTGTGTAACGTCGGTGCAGCTCTTACCTTAAGGCAGGAAAGACAATTGTCTAAATGCTTGCTAATTGCATTGAGAACAATATATATGCATTCCGTACTTCGTTTGGATAGCTTAATTGTCTCTCATATAAAATTGTTCTGATTTTCATCTGCATACGCCAGATGTAAGGATTTATTAATATAAATCAATTTTGATGGATATCACGAGCATTCTGATTCTTCAAATTTACTTTTTAATCAGGTTTAACAGGAAACATGACTCATCGCTATGCCATGGTTCAGAAGATACTTCAGATTAAATGGATTATTACATTGGCGAGTATCATATTGACAATTAGAGAAGTTTCAATGCATATTTTAAAAATTAAACTTGCAGGTTATATTAAAATGTATTATACAAAAATCTGTCATCCTTATAAATATCTTTTATTTTTCAAAGCAATTATTGCCGGTTTGACATCTCTTTAAATGTAGCATAATAAGCAGGATTTTATCCCATTATCAAGTTAAAAATTCGGGCAAAAATAGTGATTCGGTATTTGTGAAATGTAAAGGTAAAACATGATTTTTGTTCGATCTTTTCTCCAAAATTCAAAACTAGCAGTTGACAAATCGATGTTATATATTCGATAACACCAAAGGTTGAAAAACGCATTATCACATAGTTTCTTTGCATATATTACATTATAGAGTAGAACAACTGTTTGATCGCAACTACAAAGACTATTAATTGTTTGTTCATAATTTTATTAAATTAATTTTTTTTAAATTAATTTTTTTATTTAAAAGCGAATAATACCTTCAGCAATTCTCTAATATGCAAGCCAGAAGTCTCCATTACGAATGGTATAATAAACACAAAAAAAATCCTTTTGATTAGCAACTCTGCTCCGATCAATCTTATTGAAAACATTTATAAAAAATTCTAAATATTGTAGGTATTTTCTCATATTGCCGCATTTCAGTTTTAAAACATGACACCTAACTCGTTTCTCAAGTACTCAATGGAGAATATTTTTCTGAAAGTTTGTTTGCCTCTGTTTTTATAGATGGTTTAATTTTTATCGGAAATTTATTGCGCAAAATAAAGTTGTCTTACTCACTTACTAACTGTCTTACTTACTCACTTACTACTGTGTTACTTGTGTAACTTACTGTCTTACTTACTTACTTACTAAAGTTGCTCACTTCAAGTAATAGAATTCAATAATTTTGCTTTTTATTTAATAGTTAACTCTCTTCAAAATCAAACAGATATTAAGAAAAACCAGTTTTTTTTTTATTGAAAATAAAATTATTTAATTTAATTGTTCTCTGACTCTAAAAGTCATGTGTGTGTCGAACTTTGACAGTAGGTTTATTGCGCATCAAATTAACTTATGTGTATTAATAGTAAAAAATATACATACAGTTTGACTTTAACGAAGTATATTGACAGCGTTAGAATAATTGGAATAATTAAATGAAATAATATTATTCCATTTAATTCCATTCAAGGACAGTCCCAGAAACCTAAAAAAGAAAAAAAAAATGAATTTACATCAGCTCCGAGAATTTTAAATTGAAAATGGGTCTTCCTTTTTGGACACATTAGTATATATAGAAATGCTTCTTTTTACAGATTATGTATTAAATAAATTTCTTCAAGATAATTATTTTCTTTTATTACAATTTTGTTTTCCTATTTGTCCCATTAAATAATTCGATTTGAAAACTTATTGTTACTCCTTCCTTTTACAGGAAGAAATAAAATTAAAATTAATGCACAACAATTTTTACGTTCAGTAAGCAAAAATATAACTGAATTCAAAACAAGTAATATAAAAAAAAAAAAAAAATTTAAAAGTAAGTTCCTAAAGCAATTCGTATTTCTACAAAATAATAAATGGTGGCACATTTCAAACGTTTGCACTATTAATGAAAAAATATAATGTAACAGTAGTAATAGAATTTAGCATAATGGTAATCCAAGACAAATAATTAAGAAAAATGTTATTATTAACTATTTTTATTAACTAAATACCTGCGATTTTGTTATCTGGACTTTGCGTAGTGTGTATTTAATTTTACTGTTTTATTTTTATTTTCTAATGCAATTTTTACTCTTTTCGAAAACTAGAAATAATTGACGTTTCATTCCTGCTACTTAATTTTGTAGAAAACGAGCAAGTCCTGTTTTCAAAAAGGAAAAGGAAATTTGAAGAATCAGTATATTTGTGACATGTTTCAAAATTGATTTTCATTTTTTAATCATTAGTTCTGGAGTATGCGAAGGAAAAATGCAGTACAATTTTATGCGAGAAAGAGTTAAGCAGTCGAAACGAAGTCCGGAATATATAAAATCTACTTTCACATACCCATATAGATTCGAAATGCAATTGATAAATAAAAAATTAAAATAATCAAAATTCCTTGGGCTTCAATGGGGGCCTGAATGGCCGAGAGGCCAGGGCTCTGGCGCTCGGTACCACAGGTTTCGGGTTCCACTCCCGGCGGTGCCATGGATGTTTGTAGTGATTCTGAATCCACTTTAAATCGTAGGTCCCGATCTAGCATGATCGAAGAGTGTTGCGGTGGTATTGTTACTCGGCGTCCGTAACTTATCTTCAAGCTACACGATCCTCCTGGGTAGTACTAAGTAAACGTTGGTGCAGTGGTTACCTTAAGGTAGTGATAAGCAAACTTCTTCGGTCGCTGGCCAAAAATCGAATCGTTTGGCAGGCCAAGAAAATTTTTTTTGAACATTTTAAAAACTATATACCAATATTACAATTTAAATATGTTAATGAGATACAATGAAATTGCGAGTTCATTTTTAAAAGTTCCTCATGTTGAGATTCGAAGTGAAATGTACTGATTCTAAGGAACGAGGCTAAATGCTCATCTGTCAGTCTACTTCTGAAATAATTCTTCATAAGGTTCATAGTTGAAAACAATTCACATATATAAGATAAAGCAAACATAGAACTGATTTTCTGGGCGGGAAATAATTATTTTCGGTAATTTTTTTGTTCTAATGCAGCTGGCAAACACTTAGACAGTTTGGTCTTGGATGCCTTAAGGTAAGCACTGCACAGACGTTACTCACTTTGCATTACCTAGGAGGCGCGCGTAACTTGAAGATAAGCAACGGACGCGGATTAGCAATGCCCCCCGCAACGCTCTATGATCCTATTAAACCGGAACCTACAGTTTAAAGTGGATTCCGAACCACTAGAAACAGCAATGGCACCACCGGGACTCGAACTCGAAACCTGTGGTACCGAGCGCCAGAGCACTAGCCACTCGGCCATTCAGGCCCTGTTTTCTGTAATTTTATTGTTTAATAAATTCAAAAATCATTTTAATTGACGTAAATTTTACCATACAATAAAACTCATTCGAAATTTAATTTTAAAAAAATTAAGCATTATCATTTAAGAATAATTTTTGCAAAATCAAACGATGTAAAAGTAAATTGTTGTACAAAATGTTTTACAACCTAGCATGCAAAATGGTGAATAGTAATCAGATTTATCTGCAGAAAATGGCTCATTAAGTAGGCGTTTCAGATTAAATGGAGTGACTTAATGGCGAGTATCACATTAGACAATTGGAGAAGCCTCACTTTTATATTTTAAAATTTAAATTAGCATGTTATATTGAAATCCATTACACAAAATCTCTACTTCCTTATAAATATCATTTATTTTGTTCAAAACTATAATTGCCGGTTCGACATATCTCTATATTTCAGCATAATAAGTAGGATTTTATTTTATCATAAAAGTTCAAAATTCGGACGTAAATAGGGATCCGATATCTGAGGAATATAAGAATAAAATATATTTTTTTATAAGTTTCTCGAAATAGACTGCAAAACTAGAATTTGCAGATTGAGGATGTTGCATATTCGATACTAACAACGGTTGAGAAACGTAGTATTAAGAATTTTCTTTGCATATATTACATTATAAATTAGTGTCTGAATGGCCGAGTGGCTAGAGCTCTAGCGCTCGGCACCACAGGTTTCGGGTTCGAGTCCCGGCGGTGCCATGTATGTTTGTAGTGGTTCGGAATCCACTAGGTATACACTAACCGTAGGTTCCGGTCCCTAATAGAATCGTAGACCGTTGCGGGGGCATTGTTTCTCTGCGTCCTTTTCTTATCTTCAAGTTACACGCGCCCCCTGGGTAATGCAAAGTGAGTAACGTCTGTGCAGCGCTTGCCTTAAGGCATCCAAGACCAAAAATTGTCTAAGTGTTTGCCAGCTGCATTAGAACAAAAAAAACAAAAGCAAAAAGAACAAAAAACAAAAACATTATAAATTAGAATAACTGTTTGATATGTCATACTAGAAAGGCTGTTACTTGTTTATTCCCATTTTTACAAATTCATCTCTATTGCTTTAAAAACGTATTTTGCCCTTAACAATTCCCCTATGCAAGCCGGAAGTCTCCATTACAAATGCTATAATAAACATATAGTTTGGATTACCATATCTGATTCGATCAATCTTATTGAAAAATATTTCAGAAAACTCTAAATATTGTGGATATTTTCTATTATTCTTTTAAGTCAATTTTTCGAACATGACCAGGATGTGACATATAAATATGTTTCTCAAGTTCTCAATTAAGAATATTTGTAAGAAAATTTGTTTGCCTGTGTTTTTATATATGGTTTAATTTTTTTCGACAGTTTATTACGCACAGCGAAGTTGAATTATCAAATATTTACTTCTAATAATGGACTCCAATCATTATATTTATTATTTAATAATATTTTTTCATCGAAATCAAACTAATTTGAAGGAAAATGATTCTTGATTTGTGGAAAAAAAAATTATTTAATTTATCAGTTCTCTGAGTTTAAAAAACATGTCTGCATCGCACTTTGACAGAACGTTATCCATGCATCAAATTAGCATACATGCATTTATAGTGAAAAAAATGCAGAATGTTTCATTTTAATGTAGTATATTGACAGCGTTAGAATAATTGGAATAATATTATTCCATTGGAATAATACATTTTAATTATTGCTCTTCAGTATAAATATATTTTTCATATGATACTTTATGCATCTAAATTTCTTTCCGTGTACGCATGCGCAGATTAGTAACACACTCGATGCAATTCGTAAGATAGTGAATCAATCAGCTTTCGCGGATCACGCGAGATTTTTTTTTTTCTGTATTGCCTAAAATTTATCCATTGAACCAAAAAAAAAAATATTTCCATAAATGTCTCAGTTCGATTTTAAACATCGGTAGTTAATTTTAACAGTAGTATAATGTCTAAATATTATATAAAATAAAAAAAAAAAAAAAACCACGCATTTTGTTATATATTTACTAATGATTCGTTTTTAATCTTTAATCATTACGATGCTATAATAAATAATAAAATCATTTCAGTTAACAATAATCCGCTTCGATATTATTAAATAATATTCTCTTCAAAATCAAAGAAGTTTTTCAAAATAAATTAATAATTTTTTATTATTTAATAATATTCTCTTCAAATAAAACAAATTATTTTTTTAGAAAATAGTTATTTAATTTTAATCTAAAAAAAAACATGTCTGCGTCTGACTTTGCCAGAACGTTAAAAGCGCATCAAATTAACGTACATGTATTTATAGTGAATCATATTTTTAATTATTGATTTAATAAATATTAATTATACTTTTCAGATATTACTTTGCGCATCTAAATTTCTTTCCGTGTAAGATGCGCAATTACTAACACACTCGATGCAATTCGTAAGGTAGTGAACCAATCAGTTGTCTCGGTTAACGCGTGTTTATTGTTTTCATTATTATCAAACTGGATCCAATGAACAAAAACAAACTCTTTCAATAAATGTCTCAGTTTCCATGTTCATATTAAACATCGGAAATTAATTTTAACACCATATATAATCTCTAAAATTTATATAAAAGAAAAAATAATTCTGCATTTATTATTGAGATTCGCGTTTAATCTCCATTTCATGGAAGGATGGTGGTATTTCAGTCGTTCGCAATTTTCATTAATATTAAATCGGCAATTTTAATTCGCTTTTTTTTCCGTAACATTGCTTTTATGACATCATATTCCATTTAAATTGCACCAAATATGTATACATTTATCTTCCGGATGCAGATTAGGCTTCGATATTCTGTCAAAAGGAAAACAGAATGTATGCTATTACAATATGAAATTTTAACCTTACCATTGAGTAGGAAGCGAAAACATTTAAAACATGGAATACGATTATCTAAGTTTGGCTACTGAAATAATGCATTTGTGGTTTTTAGTAAAACTGAGTATTAAAATTTAACAAGCATTTTTCTCGTTTTGGTTATAAATATCGAAATAAATACAGTATACTTAAAAATGTATGAATTATTAGTTTTTATTAATAAAATATTACCGACTTTAAATATCGGAATTAATTTTAAGGGGATTTTTTCTATTTAAAATCTAAGAGTCTCATATTTCGCTGTTTTGCTCCATACACAGCCCATGATCTAGCAATGAAAATTGGGATATTGCCTTCTAAGAAGACAAACAGTTGAATCTACCCAGCAATTACTTGGCATGATGTAGATAACAGGAGTCATTCACCAAGTAGCCTGAATAATGATGTAGATCGCTGATTATGCAGAGAAAAACTCAAAAAATGTTTTTTTCTGAAAGCTTGCCCTAGAAACAATGCCAAATGTAGAATCGAGCTCCTTAGCTTAACACGACATCCTTATACCTTAATCCTATCCTTTACCATGATTCGGTCAATTTAGAATATTCACAAATCATTTGTAAAAGCATAATTTTAAAATTATCGTAAAAAGTTTGAAATATGTAAATTTATCTACTTTAATTGAGTTATAGCCCGTATTCACATACCGATTCACAAAGACATCATTTCAAATAATAAATGCTCAGCAGGCGATTGCTGTTCTAAATACTATTAAAGTCTTATTTTTCGTGCACAGTTACGGCCTGAGTAAAATTTGAAGCAACTAAAAATAGCAAGAAGATTTTTTTTTTTTATTTTTAGTTTAGTTAAACAAAGAATCTCCAATAAAGTATGAAACATGTAAATAAAAGGCGTTTGTAGTGCGTACGATTTTAAGGAAAACAATATTAACAAGAACAAACACTACAGTAAAAAAATGGCAACAGCAAAATAATTATTTAGATGCATCTGGCATGTAAGATATATATATATATATTCGCTGGTGTTTGAAGTGAAAGATTAGTCAAGTATTTTAATCTTTCTTAAAGTATATTTTTAATTTTCGCAGGAATAATAGCTCTTAATTATGTCTACTTCTAATACTTTTCAAACCATAGAATTTCCTGCATGCTATGTATGTGGAAGTGAATTTTTAACTTTAGACCTTTTAATAGATCATTGTAAAGAACAACATAAAAACCTGCCTTATGTGTGTGAACATTGCGGGAAAGCAGTTAAATATTGGAGTGAATTTGAAAGACATCAGTTGGTGCATAGCGGAGAGAGACCTCACATTTGCCCAGTCTGTGGCAAAGCATTTGGACAGAAGGTAACTTGAAACGCCATATAAAAATCATGCAGAAAAGCCTTATTATTGTGAAGAGTGCAAAGTGTGTTTTACAAGCGAAGAAGAATTCGAGAGGCATAAGATAATTCACGCAAAAGAAAAAGTAGTTGTGTAGAATGTAGGAAAGCATTCGAATATAATCGTGATTTAAAGCGGCATATGATTACGCATAGAGGTATAAAAGCTTATGATTGTAAGGTGTGCGGTACAGCATTCAATCAATTGTCAAATTTGAAAAGGCACATGGGAATTCACAGCAAAGGACGCTAAATGCAAGTATTCATTCTTCTGAAGACCAATCAAGCACTTCAACTGAGAAAAATGAAGGCGTTTAAATGCTCATAAAGTATCTCGCAGATATGGACAGGAAATAATCTTTCAACTATAGTTTATCAACTAAAAAGAACTAAATTTGATCACCTATATATACGTACATTTTATGTATATACAAATACTGTCCTTGCAAAATTTCTTTGAAAATCCATTTTATTCAGAATATGGAATGAAATATGAGGCAATTCTCCAAGTTCCCGTAGATTCGTATTCCAACAAACCATTTTAAAGATAAATCAATTTACGATAGTTAAACCTGCATCTTAAGTGAAATAAATCTACGAATAACTTTAATTATTTAGGGAAATTACAGCATGATTTGGAAAGAAAAAAAACTGGATTTGATTTTTTCATAACATTCTAGTGTTTTAGAATTGCTTCGTCAGCATCATTTAAATTTAAAAATATTAATTTTTAAGGCTCATTTTGAACTTTTAACCGTGTTTCAGTGTTTTAGTAGTGAAGGTTTTGAAGAAAAATTAATTTTTTAAAATTTTTGTAGTATTGCCATAACTTACTCTTTTAAATCATCAGTAAAACTTTAAGCAATTATTTGTATGCTTATGTTTCACCCAACTAAATGTTGTGTTTCGCATAGGTATTTAAATATTTTGTTGTATTGGTTTGCAATTGTAATTTTATTACCCTAAATCCTTCTATGTTTCAAATTAATATTTAGTTATGCGTTTCATGTTAACTTTTAATATTGTATTTCTGTTTTAAAAACTATAAAAGAGAAATATTAAATTTTCCTTCTTTACAGAGATGTTGTTTGTAGTTTAAGAATTGTGTAGTGTTTAAATTAATGCTAATATATCAAAGATAATAAAGATTCAAATCTTTTTAAATGATTGTAATGTGTCATTATTTAAAAAACAACAAAACTTAAAAAGTTTTTTAACAAAATTTTTATAAATTGTAGAAAATTTAAATTGATATATTCCTAATTTTAAAAATTTAAATATAATATTTTCATTTAAAGATTTTATATATTAAATGCTATTGATAATTTTAAATTTCAAAAAATGATAATGCACATTAAAAAGCAATGTTTCAATGTATTAAATACAGCAATTATTAAAATAATGCTTTATTTTTATAATTTTAAAACTAAAAAAATTTATTCACATCCAGAACGATATATTAGTATAAATTTTTATCCGCAAAACACATTTGTTACGAAAATCATGCTTTAAATTATTAGCTATTTTTTAAAATCTTACATAAAAATTTATTTATTTTTAGCTTAAATTTCTGAGTGTACAATTTTCATTTCTTAAAAATAAATTCTCACAAAAAAATTTAATTTTCCTTTTTCGATTTCAAATTATTGTTCATTTAATCTTTTTTTTTTGTAAATTGTAATTTTACAATGTATATTGCATAGTAAGTAATTGTTAAAAAAATCAATTTCCCTATTATATTTATTGAAAACTTATCGTAAAATATAGCTGTATGGCTGTGATTATGTTAATAAATTAAATATCTCAATTATATCTACAATTTGTGAATTATGAAATAATGGTAAGTTTGATATAAATTGAAACGCATTTTAATCTTCGTCTGTCACTCCATAATCCTCAATGTAGAGAACAGAGTTTCAAATTACTTTAAACATTTTATTTTGAAACGTGCAAAAATCGTGCTTCACTTCAAAATAAGGTGTAAAATTAAAACGTAACAATACAACAAAATTTAATCTGAATAAACAGGCATAGATTTCCGATGTTTGCAGCAAGTATTATGTGTAATCGCTGGTTGATTAAATCGTCGGAATTTATGCAGATGCCGTTAACTATCCAAATAACATTCAATCAACTAATTAGAAGGTTTAC
>BPLR01012893.1:0-31704 GCA_021605095.1 Caerostris extrusa | reverse complement strand
GCATTTTAATAATTAATTTTTTTTCTAATGCAGCTGGCAAGCACTTGACAGCTTGGTCGCCTTAAAGGCGAAAGCGCTGCACCGACGTTACTCCTTTTGCATTACCCAGTGGGCGCTTGTTACTTGAAGATAAGCCTACGGACGCAGAGTAACAATGCCCCCGCAACGCTCTATTAGGACCGGGAAACCTACGGTCAAAAGTGGATTCCGAACCACTACAAACATCCATGGCACCGCCTGGACTCGAACCCAAAACCTGTATGCAAGTACGAGCGCCAGAGCACTAGCCACTCCGGCCATTCGGGCCCCATTTTAATCAATAATAAACTGAGTTGGTTTGGTTTTATTTGTAGTTCTACGGTGCATTTTTGTGCACACTTTAGTCTAATTAAGATCCGGGACCTGCACAGTTTTAACTGGATTCCGAACCTGGAAAACTGTGGTATCCAAAATACTGAATTGAAAGAGTGAAGAGGTGACACAAAGATTAAAACTTTTAATATCCTCTGACGTAGAATTTGCTTAACTTTTCTTACTGGTTCCCAATTTGACCTTCAAAATGGAGTTTTCAAGTAAACATATATGCTATTTCATCTCCAACATGGTCAGATAAGTTCTACACTAAAGAGGCCCACCTTAAGCCTGATATTGTACAATATTTGCATATCCCCAAGAACAACTTTACGTTACCACCCTATCTAGTATTTGCTGATCACTCAAGTTAAGTGACTCTTAAGTTCAAGGTGAGACAATCAACTCATATGCAAACATTTCAAAAAAATTTTAGACTCCCTGGAAAATGGTTGACCTTAAGAAGAATTGTTATCAATACAGATAAATCAAAAACAATAGTTTCTCGCAAAGAAAATGCCAGAACTCCAGGGATAATAGATTATCATGATTTTCGATGATCTTATCGACTGTGTCAAATAAGTTAAATGTCTTGCCCTATTCAACGATAGCAAATTAATCTTCCGAAGATACAATGAATCTATCAAAACCAGATGCTGAAATAAAATGCACTTAGGTTGCCATTGTTCAGGAAATATTCAGGGGGAATTATTTCTTCAGAATAAGGTGCTACTCTACTAACAAGTCCTCACACCTGCTACTCCGTTATGGAGACTTTCGGTTAAATCTGGCAGTTACAAGGTTCAAATCCTGCAAAACAAAATACTTCGTGTTATCACAGGAGCTCTCAGATACATTCGTAACGATGCAATTCAGTTTGAACCTAAACATCTAAAAAAATGAAGATTTCATTAAGAAAAAACCTTAGGAATCTTCTTTCAAAAAAACTTATCGATCATAATAACAAAACTAATGAAAACCTAAATTCCCTTTGCTCACATTGAAGAAACTGTTAAATATCCATACTCCACTATTAAATGGAATATACAGGGTGATTATAATTAAAGTCCCCATTTTCAAAATGCTGTAAAGAAAAGAACCACTCGTCACAATGAGTTCAAATTTGAACTGAAGATACTTGAAGAAGGGGGAAACGGTACGGCATCAAAAAAGTTCTAATGTGCATTAATAGATGCCGCTGTAAGCAGCATAAAGAACGTGAATTAAATCACTGTGATTTAAAAATACTGCTGAAAAAAAATGAATAGAGAATTCATTCATCGGTAGCAGAGCACCAGATTTATCTTTTTTTATTAGCACACATTTTTTATCCTATTAGTAATTTTTATTTTCATATAATAATTCGTTATCTTAACTTTCTGTGTATAATGCGTATATTACCATAATTGATATTAATAGATACTTCGGTTAGGTTTGTCGCTTTTATGGTCCTTTTGTGCACACTTTAGGCTAATCAGACAGGGACCTGCAGTTTAACGTGGATTCCGAACTACCAACAAACATCCATGCCACTTCCAGGATCCGAAGCTGAAGCCAGTGGTACCAAATGCCAGAGCGCTAGTCAACTGGCCATCAGACAGCAACAGACAGAGAAGTCAAATGGTACTTTAAGGACATATCTTGTTCGGCTCGAATCTCACACTTTTAAACTGCATCAATGTATGAGTAAGACAGTTATAGTATGAGTATAAGATTGTTACTGAACCTGTTACTACCATCCATGTCACCGCCAGGATTTGAACCTAAAGCCAGTACCAACTGACAGAGGGCTAGCCTATTGGTCTTCAGGCCGCGATTTTAATAAATTAACTTTATAATTTGATTCAAAGTGTCTCATTTATAATAACTTTACATAATGTGTTTTAAGGCATAGGTATATACACTGAAGTGACAAAAGTCATGGGATACCTCTTAATATCGTGTCGGCCCTCCTTTCGCCCGGCGAAGTGCAGCAACTCGACGTGGCGTGGACTCAACAAGTCGTTGGAAGTCTTCTGCAGGAATATTGAGCCATGCTGTCTCGATAGACGTCCATAATTGTGAAAGCGTTGATGGTGCAGGATTTTGGGCACGAACAGACCTCTCGATGATGTCCCATAAATTCTCGATGGGATTCATGTCGGGCGATCTAGGTGGCCAGATCATTCGTTGGAATTGTCCAGAATGTTCTTCAAACCAATCGCGAACAGTTGTGGCCCGGTGACATGGCGCATTGTCATCCATAAAAATCCCATCGTTGTTTGGGTACATGAAGTCCATGAATGGCTGCAAAAGTGATCTCAAGTAGCTGAACATAAGCATTTCCAGTCAATGTTCGGTCCAGTCGCACCAGAGGACAATGGCCATGCCATGAAAAAAAGCCCACACCATTACGGAGCCACCACCAGCTTGAACAGTGCCTTGCTGACAGTTTGGGTCCATGGCTTCGTGGGGTCTGCGCCACACTCGAACCCTACCATCAGCTCTTACCAACTGAAATCGTGACTCATCGGACCAGGCCACGGTTTTCCATTCATCTAAAGGACCGACCGATATGCTCACGTGCCCACGAGTCGCTGCAAGCGATGTCGTTCTGTCAGTAAAGGCACTCGAGTCGGTCTTCTGCTGAAATAGCCCAAGAAAGCCAAATTTCTCCGCACAATTCTAACAGACAAGTCCCTTGTACGTCCCATATTGATTTCTGCGGTTATTTGACGCAGTGTTGCTTGCCTGTTAAAATTTACGACTCTTTGCAGACGTCGCCGGTCTCGGTCGTTAAGTGCAGGCGGTCGACCACTGCGCTGTCCATGGTGGGATGTTATGCCTGAAATTTCATACTCTCGGCACACTCTTGACACAGTGGATCTGGGAATGTTGAATTTAACCTAACGATTTCCAAAATGGCATGACCCATGCGTCTAGCTCCAACTAACATTCCGCGTTCAAAGTCTGTTAATTCCGTCGTGCGGTCATCATCACGTCAAAACCTCTTCACATGAATAACTTGAACAGAAATGAAAGCTCTGCGAAAGCACTGCGCATTTAGACCTGTTCTACGCGATGCTACTGCCATCTGAAAATTTTTGCATATTGCTATCCCATGACTTTTGTCACTTCAGTGTATATAAATACAGAAAAGAACACCAGTACTTTACTATATCTTTCTGATTCCTCGCTTAAAGAAGTTTATATCTTTTC
Organism: Caerostris extrusa; assembly: GCA_021605095.1. NCBI lineage: Eukaryota > Metazoa > Arthropoda > Arachnida > Araneae > Araneidae > Caerostris > Caerostris extrusa. The sequence goes on along the minus strand of BPLR01012893.1, from coordinate 28,155 downwards.
CGAAGGAATACAATTTATACTAATTGCGTACTATTTTTAGCGCTAGTTTTCTGTAAATTTCAACAAAATACAGTATATGAATTTATTATCATTTTACCCTATTTCATGCATTTTTTTATCATTTTTATTATCTGTAGTTTTTATCAACAGTTTTACGTTCTATATTAATGAAGTAATTTCTGCATTACGTTAAAAACAAATTATAAAATTATTCTATAATTCAATCTGTATTCAAAAATTACATTTTTGTATCCACAACAGTGTTTAATTTGAGGCCTGCTGGCAGAAATGATTGGAGCTCAGTGCCCCAGGTTTCAGGCTCGAGTCCCAGCAGTACCATGGATATTTGTAGTGGTTCAGAAATCTCTTTAAACTGTAGGTTTGGATCTAATATAACTGTAAAGCGTTGGACGTAGGGCTCACAACCTTGCCCTGTAAAAAAGAAAACATCTCAATAGGTAGCACCCCCTTGGTCCACTTTGGGGCTATTGCAACACTGAAGAACATTTGATTAATCTATTTTCAAAAATAAAAGTATAATATATAATGAGCTTATTAATCAAATATTTTCTACTTATTAATCATCTGTGAATGGCTTATTAATCATCTAACCATGCCCAAACTACGACGACACATGTATTAACATGATTGTAGAAATTATATCAGTGAAACTGAATAATGTAATAAAAATTCTTAGTTTGATAATAGTTTAGAAAAGCATTTATTCAACTTAATTTATAAAAATACTAAAATTCCTATCCTATTTGAATTTTTAAAATGATACCTTAGTAATATCATTATAATTTAGAAAAACCATAATCAAATGAACTATGGCTCTCTATACCACAGGTTTTCAGGTTCGGGTCCCACCGATACTATGGATGTTTGTACTGGTTCGAAATCTACTTTAAACCGTGGGTCCCGTGTTTAATATGACTACTACACCACACCACATCACTGTACCCCTAGAGCGTCTAATATGACTGTAGAGCATTGGGCGTATGGCTGACAACCTTGCCCAATAAAAAGAAAATATCTGCTGCTTCGAAAATCTGCCAGTAGGCAGACAGCCTTGACCTAGGGCCTTGCCTACGGCTGTTGTGCCAATTAAGATAAATAAGTGTTTAATTTATCTCTTATTTTCTTTTTTATTTAATTATGAAACATAAGTGTTTATTTTATCTCTTATTTGCTCTTTTTTTTTTATTTAATTATGAAGAATAAGAGTTTATTTAATTTTTAATTTCATAAATCCAAGTTCTACTAACCATTTCATCCGACTTGTAAATATGCTTTATTTTACGATTGAATGCATTATTGCTAATTTTTTTAATTCCTAATTTAGCAGCTTTACAATAAATAATTACTATATTCTATTATGTTCTCTATTCTATATAATATTATTATATTACTATATACAATAGTTAAGATTCACTGGTAATTAATTAATTGCTATTCTCTTTTTACTTTACAGAATATGTAGGGTAGTAATTTAAGTATCGTATAAAATTAATGTTTAATTTAAAGATAATCATTTTTCATATTTATTATATTCAGTAATATATTATTAACATATATGCTAGAAAAAGCACACATAGAAAAGCACGCATCTAGAAATTACGTACGCAATTACTCAATTGTTACGCAATTTTTGTAAATAACGTACATCTCATGTCAAAAGAACATCGCAAGTTCTATATACTACTTTGTCCAAAAGTAAGACCAATTTTCAATTTAAAATTCCCGGGGCTTATGTTATTTCAATTTTCTTTTTTAGGTTGTTTTCACTATCCTTGACTAATGTGTGAAGTTTGACGTCAAAATATTCATTAGTGTTTGAGTTACGTTTGGTTTTGTGCGACGCTAAAACTGATACGGGCCATTTTTGAAATGTTCTGAACTAATTGAGCAAAGAACTTGCATTAAATTTTGTTTGCGGAAACGTATAGAATGTTGCGGATGGCATTCGGTGAGCATTCCTATATCGGAAAGAAATGTTTACAAGTGGTATAAACAGTTCAAAGAAGGCAGAGAACGCGTTGAAGACAAAGAACCCTCTGGTTGACCATCAACTTCAACCGACGAAGCTCACGTCCAAAAATTAAAGATTTTGTGTTCTCAAACCGTCGATTTACAATTAGAGACCTTGATGATGATGTTGTAATTTTAAAAGGATCAGTCAATTCCATTTTGGGCCTCAAACGCGTCAAATCTCGATTGGTACCAAAAACACGCCAGCTCACACTGCATTGATTCTTCGTGACTTTTTCACCAAAAAATGAAACAAATATAGTTCCACAACCGCCGTATTCACACCGTGCGACTTCTGGCTATTCCCTAAATTCAAAAGACCACCTGGGGACACCATTTTGAGTCGATTAAAGAGATTCTACGTGAATCGCCGCGCGCTTTGAAGGCCATCTCTGCCGATGACTTTTAGCATTCATTGGAAAAAAATTGGCATAAGTGCATTGTATCTGGAGGGGATTGCTTTGAAGGTGATGAAATAATTAAAGTTTTTTTTTTTTAAAAAATAATAATTGGTCTTACTTTTTGGCCACAGTAGTAATATAATTTTTATTCTTTTAAGAATTTCTAATTTTTAAATAAACGCAAGCTTAAACTCATTATTTTGTATAAATATTTGTTAACATAAAAAATTGTTTTGATCATAATAAATTTAATTAAACTCGGAAAAAATTTTTAATCGCAGACTTAAGTTCGTTTATTTCACGCAAGAGAGATTTTTAATTAGCTCGTATTTCAATTAAATCTCTTCGGAAGTAAGATTAAAAATAAATATTTGAACTTAAAAAGAAAATTCGCGCAAAGTCTGTGTTAAAAGTCAGTTGAGCTTTTATGTGAGAATAGATATTTTTTTTTTATTATTATTGAGCAAATCCATCAAGATATAAATTTTCCGTAGCTTCCGCCATTATGTAATGTTTAAAAGAACTAAAAAAAAAAAAAAAAAGTCACCTGACAGGAAGGAAGAAATGCACCTTAAGCTTTTAATGGCATCACCCCCGCCATCCCCCTAATTGTCGGTCAAACTGCAATGGAAGACAACTTATGGATCTGGTTCCAAAAAACAAAAAAGAAAAAGAAAGAAAGAAAGAAAAAGAAAGAAAATCTTTAATCTCGTGAGCGTTCGATTTTCCAGGGTGACCATTGAAAAAGGCGAATCCATTCTTTGTGTTCTTGTTGGAATCTTTTTTTAATACTTTTTTGTTTTCTTTTACGTTCTACTTATTTCTTTTTTTGCAATGGCCTTCCATCATTCCCTTCAACTGACTCGTTCAAAAATTTTAACCATCTCTAAGTTCAAGGACGATGGTTGTTAAATCACACGTTATTTCATTGTTTTCCAAGCTGATGGTTTCAAAAACGAAATATCCGCTAGTTCTTTGTTGGTGTTTTTCGGACGTGTAATATTGTAAGAAGCAACACCAACTCCAATTGCACAGTGAGTGTGTAATCTGGAAATTGTTGCCTTTTCTTATCCTGTTTTCTTCCGGTTAAGATCGTTCTTAAAGACGGGAAACCATGATGGTAAAAAAGAGAATGAGCTGTAGAAAACAAAAGCTTCCAAGTAATAATTTTCTAACGGATCAGGAAATTTTCCAAACTTTAACTCTTACCTCTTGCAAAATAAAATGGGAAGTTTGCACTTGAATAACCACTCATAATAACCCCATTTTAAATACCACTTTTTATTTGTTTCTTAATAGGTGGATTTATACAAATGAAATTTCGCGAAGAAGAGAATCTTTTGGAAATCCCATTAAGAATTTTAAATATTAAAAGATAAAAATGGATTTGTGTTTTGAAGAACTTTAATTACTTAAGACTTTAAAAATATTTTTCCAGAATAAAAATTTAAAAACTTCCTTTTAAAAGTGTTTTGGATTGAATTAATTTGATTTGCTTTAACTAATTTTTAATCAAAAGAGGAAAAGAAGCTTTCACGAAAAAAAAAAAGATATAAATCCATCTAAGAATTTCTTTTATCATAATATTTCAGATTAATAAAGGTCCCTTACCTTATTTAAACACTTCTCTATTTATCTGTAAAATTTAAGTAAGCTTTTCCAAAATTATTATTAGAATAAATATTCCATGCTTGAAAAATTGATGAGAATCGATTAATCATTAATTTTTTGTACTGTTTCTCAATTTTTGATTAATTTGTTAAATTAATAAAACTAGCTAAAATGTAGTAATTTAATTAGTTAAAAATTTAACTTGGATTTCTTCATTTTAATTCTAAATAATTACAATGTTCTACCATATTCTGATTTAACTAATCTATCTTTCTATTTTGTAAGTGTTATATTTAAAATGTAAGTGTATTATTGTTAATATTTAATTATTCTGTGATTTTGGGCTTATTTAATATTATTATTTAAATGAATACAGCATATTTTGTAACCCTGCTTATTCTTACGCACTGACAGGAGCGCCCTCTGTGGTGTTCAGGAGAAGCGGTAAGTAGGCCTCGAGACTCTCAGCCTGACAGGAAGTACTGTGCGCAAATCTGAGCTCATGCTAAAAAAATGTTTAGTTTGTAATCCCTCATCCCGAGAGGAAATATATTTAACGCAACCCTGCGTATTTGTTGGCCTACAGATCTCGCCCCGAGAGGAAATATCTTTCGCGCACCTTGAGCGTATCTGAGTTTCTTAGAAGTGGAGCCCTTCCACGAATCTATAATTATATGTTTTTAAATGTGTTACATATTTACATTTTAATTATATGTGTGTGTATTTGTGCGTGTGTCAGTAAAGCTATGAATTCTCCAACCTGTGCCTCAAGTATCTCAACCCAACCATACCCAGTAACAATCCAGTTGCCCAATTTGCACACTACAATTTGATACTATAATTAAGCAAATTAGTACAGAAAAAATTCTTCTAAATTTTATTAAATTAAGAATTTTTTAATATTAATTTCAATGATGTTTCAAATTTATAAAGGACTATGTTTGAATATTGATTGTTCGTTAATTATAACACTAAAAAAAGGATAGCTTCATATAAGCAAGATATAAATAGTTTCAATAAATGTGTTCATTTTGTAATTTTAATCCTTAAATATAAAAAAATCGTTTAAAATTAAGTTAAGTTTAGCAATTATTTAAAAAAAAAAAGAGGCAATTTTGCATTCTAATTGTAATAATTTAAAAAAATATATCTTAAACTACAATTTTCATTACCCATCATACTATATCAAGTAATATTAATTGTATGCTATCTCATTTCATTTGCTAATATAATAATTATAAATATTTTTTCATGAAACAAGCTTAAATAAAGGAAAAACTAAACAGTGATGAAAATCTAAAATTTATATATTCTCCAGAAATTTCAGTAATAGTGCTTCATATATTAAACAACGATCGATAAATATATAAAAAAATTTAAAAATTTTCCTTGAAATATTTTCAAAGACTCGAATTATTTCTTTAGTAAAATTTCTTATTACCTTAAAGTGATCATAGAAAAATTCAAATTGTTATTAAGAAAAGATAAGTTTATCAAGTTTTTTTTTAAATAAGAATCAGCAACTACAATATTTTGTTCATGTTATCATTAATATGTTAACATGCAAAAAGAAATGATATTTTCCAATTCCTACTATTAGTTCACACTCTGCCTATATATATATATATATATATCTTATTCAAATTTTCAATAGTTCATAAAATACTTTTTATTCATCCACTCAAGTTCAAATACATTTTTTTAAACATGTAATGGATGACACTTGATGTGAATACAGTTTTTCAAATATTAATTCATTAATTAAATTTAATTAATTAATTTTAGTTTTAAATGGAAGAAAAAAATGTCTCTTATATAAGATATTTAGCAGGATAAAAAAATTTAGGTACAAATACCGTCAGTGGCGAAGCATGTAGATCGCTGGAAAAAAATTTCCTTTTCAGATTCATTTTTCATTCTGGGTTCCAGTCTGAGTCAAGAAGGGAACAAAATGAAAATGAAACATGTGAATAAATTAGTGAGAGAGATGGAAAGTGTGTGTGTGAGAGAGAGAGAGAATTTTTTTCTAACTTAAAAAAATGAATGAAAATTATTTATAAAGAACTTTCTGCAACATAGTGAAAAAAAAAGTAGGAATTGACTTTAAAAAAATTTTTTTATTCAAATTGTGTCACTCTTCAAAATTTTTTTAAATATTAAATTCAAAATATTTACCTTCTATTGAGAAAGAAAGCGTATTAAATTAATGAATCAATGTTTGAATGTAAAACTGATACAGGAGATATTTAAAACTCTTTTTATTCTTCATTTTCCGAATATTCTACATTTTTAAAAAGCCAGAACAAGCAAACTCACATGCATTCCTATAATCGTATATAAACGCATATAGAATGCATATGCATGTGAATCATGTTTTAAATGAATCATATTTAATTAGTCATGCAAACTAAGTATTGTTTTAAATTAATCACGCTTAAATTTATTTGTTTTTTTAATCATGCAAATTAACCATTAATGTTTTAATCATATTTATTAAATTGTTAATCTTTAATTTGTAATTCTTTAATCATATTTATATAATTTGTTAAAATTTGAATTATCCCAGTATCTCTATAGTCTAATTTTATTTCTAAGTAGCATACAAATTCAAATGGGAAATCTGTACATTGAAACTGAAACATTTACATTTACAAAAGCTGTATTTTGTACTTGTTTCTTATTTTAAAACTGAGCCTTTTTTCTGTTTAATGTAAGTTTATTATTTTTTTTTATATTTTAAAACATATAATAAATATATTATAATACATGCTATAGGGGCCTGATGGCCGAGTGGCTAACATTCTGGCTCTCGGAACCGCAGATTTCCGGTTCGAATCCCGGCTGTGCCATGGAGTAGCGGTTCGGAATCTGTGATTTGTATTGGTTCGAATCCACTTTAAACCGTAGGTGCCGGCTTGTAATATAATCGTAGAGCGCTGTGAGGGTAGTGTTACTCATGCCCGTAGCATATCTTCACACTACACGTGCCCCCTCGGTAGTGCTGAATGAGTAACAGTGGTGCAGCCCTTGCTTATGGCACAAAAATTAACGGTCTCTGTATTGCCAGCTGCATTAGAACAACAACATATTACATTTTATGGATATTTTATAACATATAATAACATTTTATATATATTTCTGTTTAATACAAATTTATATATTTCTGTTAAATATAAATTTCCAATGGTTTGTAATCCAAATTCAATAATTATATCTGTTTACGATAAAATTAAAACCAACAAAAACAAAACTTCAAATGTTAAATGTCAACAAAAAAGTGTATGCATAAATAAGAATATACTTTTAGTTATCGAATTTTATAGTCGCCATTAACTGTCAGTAGTCACTGTCACCGTTAACATTGTTGTACAAGCAAATTTTACGTTTAATTCACAAATCTTAGAATTAAAATTAAAAAAATGTTATTACAAATTGAATTAGAATCAAGAAAAAGTATTCAAGAAATCTAATACGTCGATTCTAGTCGGGGAAAAAAAAACAGTAAGAGTTAAAATTCTTCCGAAAGAATAAATAAATAAATAAAATAAATAAACAAATTATTTTTAAATAAACCAAACACCGGAACGTAAATAGTTTTGGAAACAAAAAAAAGCTTTCAACAACTTAAAACTGCTTGGCGGATAAAAACTGCATTCTTTTGGGAAAAAAAAAAATCGCATCCGAGTAAAAACTATAAAGAAATAAATAAACCCATGATTTAGGGGTTGTTTCACGGTCTTTTTCAAGTAAATAAATTATTTTTCTTCTGAAAAGGAAAACATTGTAAATATTTTTACAAAATCTTTTTTAAATTGTTTGTTGATTTAGCTACAGAGTTTTGTTTTCGTTTAGTGAGCAAATTGCTTTTCTAATGGCGAATGATTGACATATTGTAATTGAAAGAAGCAAACCAAAATATGTGATTACGCTGTTATTTATTTAAACAAATTTCTAAGGTATTCAATGTTGATGCAGCTGCACAAATGCAATGCAAGTTGAATGCAATATTTTTTCTACAAATAATTGTAGGCGTACTATTTACAAATTTCTGTGAAGCACGTTATAAAAAATCATAGTTTAAAAAAAAACTAAAAAACACGCTTTTAGAGTTAATCAAACTAAAAAGTAAAAAATAATTGTTAACGTAAGAATAAAATGACTGACAAGAAAATGAATGTCGTCACTGTTCTAAAAGCGTGGGGTGCTTTTTGATATGACATTTTATAATTTTGCATTTCATTGAAACTAGTGAAAAATTTATAACGTTGATATCGAGCACCCCACCCTTTTAGAACAGTGACATTCATTTTCTTGTCAGTCATTTTATTCTTACGTTAACAATTATTTTTTACTTTTAGTTTGATTAACTCTAAAAGCGTGTTTTTAAACTATAATATAAATGAGGTCCCGGTACGGAGGACTGGAACTATAGTTTTTACAATAATTTAATTGTGAGTAAAACAAAGGGCTAAATGCGAATATGTCGAGCTAGCCAAGATTCGAACAGGGAAATCTCCTGGTCCGTAGTCAGGCGAGCCCAAAGCGGCGTCAAAATTGAGTCCAAAGAGTCAGTTACAAACAAACATATAGGTGAAACTAATAAAAGCATATTAATAAATCAAACAGAACAGAAAAAAATAATGCAATTAAAAAAATGAAACATACCTTAAGTTTATTCTTTTTGCGTTTATGAGAAACATGAGTCTAATGTATAGGCATATATTTGATAATTTTGGGCATATAATAAAGAAAGGTTAGTTGTTTGTAATGAAAGCTGTCTTTGAACGGGAAAATTGACAAATTTAGTAACTATATTTATTGGACACATATTTCTTTGAATAGCACGGTGTGCCCCAGAAATCTTTTCCATGAATTAATATTATTTTTCCATGGTTCGTTAATCAAATAAATAGAAACGATCGCCAAGAAATGTAATTAAGTAATAATACTTCGTTTTATGAGGTATATTTCAGCAGCAACAGGAAAGCAACAACAACATTTCAGGCAGCAACATTTCAGGACAACAGGAAATCTGCCAGAAAGGCAGGCTAATGCTGCCTATTGCTCGTATTGGCGCGTAAAATTTATAATGCTGTTTTTTAATTATAAATTATTATCATTGCGCTTCTCGCAAATAAATGCAAAGATCATCAATAAAATGAGTTTTTATGTAAAAAAAAATGCCAGCTTTTCCAAGTCGTATTTAAGTAAAATAACTTTGAATTCATCATTTTCATCTAATTATATTTACAATCATTGAATTTCGTTTTCATATTTGTTTAGTAAAATAATGCAAAGGGGTTTTTTTTTTTTTTTTTTTTTAACTCTCCAAATTTTTGTAAATATTTAAGAATGTTTTTTTTTAGAGTATGGGTTCCATTAAATATTTTAATCCTCAAAAATGTTAGATGAATTTAAAAAAGTTGATGAACGTTGCCTCCATAATTTTCTAAATATATTTACTATTAAATAATAATAATAAGCATTATAAGCATAATTTCATAAGCATAATTTCTAACTTCAATTTCTTAATTGAGTTTTCCCTCATGAGATAGCCTGACTGTTGACGATCGATTGATACTTAAACAAATTGTCATATTCACCCTTCGAGCTTCCTTGTTTTTTGAAAGCAGTGACAGCATCGGAAGCCGCCAGCAGGACTCAAACTTGAACCCTACAATTCTCTATTTTTTTTATGTCGTGTAACATCAATAGACCTCATGTACCACCTATGTATCCCACGACGAGGGATAAGGGTAGGACAGTGAATTCTGGAAGGACTTTTAGGGGTAACTGTCCCGCGTTTGCGTGTCGAATGAGAGGAAACCCCGAAAAATTCCACCAGGCAGTTGGCGAGGGATGCGGAACGCTTTTTACACATATGTCCGTAATCACCATCCAGTCCCCGTTTTTGAACGCAGTGAATACCACGTTGCCGCCGCCAGAGGATTTGAACTTAGTCCCTCCTGCCATGTTAGCTACGCGCGTTATAAGAGGTCCACGTCTACATCTACTACCATGCACGTTAACATATTAAAGGTGAAAAAAAAAAAAAAAATTGGGAATTTTTTGATAGGATTGATCGCTGTATGTGGACATTTTAATTATTTAAGGTGAGTTATTTAAAACCTCAAAGCTTTATTTCTGCTCAATCTTTATAAAATTTCCCAGAAACAAAAAATGTCTTATTTTCTCATAAGGCAACACCGGATATGTGCTAGTAAATAATAATAACAAGTAATATAAAAAAAAAAAAAAAAATTTAAGTCAATTCCTACTTTTTTTTTCACTCTATTGCAGAAAGTCCTTTATAAATAATTTTCATTCATTTTTTAACTTTATCTGGCGCCATCTATTGGTAGATGCATGCAACTTAAATCTAAAAAAATTTAATTAATTAATTAAATTTAATTACTGAATTAATATTTGAAAAAAACTGTATTAACACCAAGTGTTATCCACTACAAGTTCAAAAAAAAATGTATTTGTACTCGAGTGAATGAATAAAAAAAGTATTTTATTAACGATTGAAAATTTGAACAAGATATATATAGGGAGAGTGTGAGCTAGTAGAAGGAATTGAAATAATTATAATAGTGAATATTATAAACCTGCAAATATAGTGAAAAACAAATGAAATAATAAGAATAAAGCATTTTATAAATTAACACAAACATCAAATACCAAAAATATTTATAATAAATTATGATAAGTGTAATTTTCAAAACTATGATTTTTTATTTGTAATTGAACTATGCTCAAACAGATTCAACGAATTTTTTTTCCCATTTTTCGTTATTTTTTCACATTTAAATTAAAAACTACAAGTTAATTATTTAATCACATTTTAATATTAAATATAATGAAAAACAAACCTGACAGTAGAAATAAAACATTATATATATACTAACAAAAACATCACTAAAAATATTTATTATAAATGAAAATCAAACAATAATTGAATAAGTCAATTGATTCGATGAATTTTAATTTTTATTTGTTTAAGTTCAAACAGATTCAACGGATTCTTTCACCATCTTTCATAATTTTTCTTCTGTAAATGCTACTTATTTAAAATAAAAACTAAAAAGTAAACATTTAATTTATAAAAATTTTATCTAAAATTCATTCTTTTAATTTTAAAAAATGCCAATTTTTGCCATCTATTTTTTTTTTCTGCCACGTTGTCATTTATTTAAGAAAGCGAATTTTATTTCAAATCTTCATATCAAAATTAAAAAAATATATAATAAGTAACACAATAGATATTTTTCATTTGGAAAAAAAAATTATATTTAATAAGTAACGCGATAAACAATTTTCAGTCGGGAAAAAAAATTGTTTAATGCTTTTTATAGGCTTTTGTAATTGTCTAAAACTTTTTACAATTTTTCAAGTTACAATGTCAAAAGAAATTTTTTTTTTAATAATATTTAACCAAATTTTTATTTGTAGGACAAAAAAAATAAATGCTATTTCTTTTTCAGAAAAATTCTTAGCAAACCTTTGTTCTGAACAGAATTTCTGTTTTCAAAACATAGGGGACACTCTTTTCCAAGATTTACTTATTTTTCTTATTCAATTTCTTCTATTAGCTCACACTCTCCTATATATACCTTGTTCAAATTTTCAATCGTTCATAAAATACTTTTTAATCATCCACTCAAGTTCAAATACAATTTTTTGGAACTTGTAGTGGATGACACTTTTGATGTTAATACAGTTTTTTCAAATATTAATTCAATAATTAAATTTAATTAATTAATTTTATTTTTTTTTAGATTTAAGTTGCATATATCTACCAATAGATGGCGCCAGATAAACTTAAAAATAAATGAAAATTATTTATAAAGGACTTTCTGCAATGTAGTGAAAAAAAGTAGGAATTGATTAAAAAAATTTTTTTTTATATTACTTGTTTATTGTTTGCTGATTTATCTACAGAACTTTGTTTTCGTTCAGTGTGTTATTTTCAGTGTGTTCAGTGCGCGTGAAGAATTTGTATCAACATTGAATTTTCAAAAGTAAACCAAATATATCATTAAGCTGCAATTAAAGTTAAACAAATTCTTATGTATTCAATGTTGATGGAGGACAAAATGCGAAACACACTGGTTACAACAGTGGTTTTAATTCTAAATTACTATATACAAATCATCAGTAAATTTCAATAACAGCACTAATTATAAACATAATAATAAAAACAGCGTTATTTAAATATATTACATAAATTTGAATTGTATTCAATCCTCTATTACTCTTCAGTTTGTGGGATATTTGAAATATGAAAGTTTTATAATAGAATTAAATTTAGTTTTTGTATAGTTATTTCTCAATAGAAGTATTAGATTAACAGTGCATTATCTCTCTATATATAAAGCAAAAAATGTGTCTGTATTTATGTATTTCTAAAAGCTTAAAAATCAAAGTATTTACAAGTTAATTTTTTTAATTAACTATTTTTTTTTTATCTTGAATGTTGTCAAAAATTACAATTTCAATTCATTTTTAACTAAATAACAACTGTAAGTTTAACATAATATAATAATGCATTGCATTAACTACCTACATACCTATATAAGAACTTTATTGTTAAAAACATTAAAAAGTGAAAAGAAATCTCAGTGTTTTAAAATAATTTATTTTTGTAATATTATCATTTTGTAACTTTTTATAACTGTGTCTTGTTCAAAAAATAATCAATATCTTTTTTTTTTGAGTAGTTTTTAAATTCATATGATTTGATATTTGTGTTAAAAAGATTGCATGAAATGATAAAAATTTTTATTTTTTATGAAAACTTTTTTTGAACATTTTTATAAAATCAAAATAGGAAAGACGAAATAAGATCTTTAATTGATATTGAAGGATTTATTTATATTTATACTCTACTTCCAAGAATGATAAAATAATATTTAAATGAATATAAAGAAAAGGTTTTTTTTTTTTTAAGATTTCCATGATTTCCTAAGAAATATTAACATATTTTTAAATTTTTAAAGCCAAATATAATTTTAATTTTTTAACTGTAATTAATATTTTATTGCATTAAAATTTATCGAAATTTCTTATTGTATTTATATAAATCCAGGCAACGGCGGGTTATATTTTGCCACCAAGTTATATTATAAAAATGTTTTAATATTCTTATAAATTTAATATAAAATAGTTCATATTTTACCCTCATAAATTATTTTAAGTTATAAAAAAAATTGAAAGAATATCTTTTAGAAATCCAACTATAGTATTATTAAAAAAGCAACAGTTTGCAATATTAATTATAAATCATTCTAAATTATATGCAAACACTTTTTAATTATTAAAAATTGCAGGAAGAAAAGTTCGTGTTGTTAAAATGGCAATGCTGTGTATTGTTCTTTTTATTCTAAACGAGCAATATTCAAACTGAGTTTCACTCGAGAAAATCCTGGATTACGCAAAAGTATTCCACGAATTGCTTATTTTCCATGAATTGATATTATTTTGACATGGTCCGTTAATCAAATAAATAGAAACGATCCCAAAGAAATGTAATTATTTGCAATAATACTTCGTTCTATGGGGTACATTTCAGCAAAAGTACAATAGGAAATCTGCCAGAAAGGCAAGCTAATGCTGTCTATTGCTTTTACTGCGTTATCGCATATTGTAGTTCAAAAGCGTGTGCATTTGCTTACAGGCTATACACAACTGTTTAATACGAGGTAAGTTCTTCACATTATAAAATTTATAATGGTGTTTATTTACATATAACTAATTACCATTGCGGTTTTTTCAAATAAATGCAAAAATCCTCATTAAAATTAGATTTTATATTTAAAAAATGCTAGCTTTCAGCTTTTCGAAGTCATTAGTATTGAATATATAAGAATAATTCACAAAAAAACTAAATCTTCACCAAAGTTCTTGTTTGTAATTCTACTTATAAAAATAGAATAAATGCTGTAAATGCTAAATGCGTCAAAGTTTATTCTGTACAGAAATATCAACAGCAATTCTGTTTTCAAAACATAGAGGATTATTTTCCCAAGTTTCACTTATTTTCTTATTTTTCTATAATTTGAACCTAAGCAGTTTATATGCATAGACTTCTACATCAGAAGACCTAAACAACATTTTTTTTCTACAAATGAACATGAAAACTGAAAGTGAATGCTTTGAGTTTTATTGCATATCATTAGTCATAGTAAAAATGTGTTGACACTATTAATTTTTTTTTATTAATAAGACTAAAAATGCTTTTGGATGTGAAAAGATCCATAAAATCGCTATGAGTTGTCGGTTCAAGGTTAATAATTTCAATACTTCATTTTTAAATCTAAATACATCATCGTATCCTCCAAATTTCTTTGATCTCATACCCTAAAATGATATATATTATATATATGTAATAAATAAAAATGTATAAAATAATATAATATGTATGTAATTGTATCATATCATATTTATATTATATATATATATATATACATATATATATATATGTATATATATTTCATATATGAATTCATATATGTACATATATATAAATATGAATTATTTATTATTTATTTTATTTATTTTAAACAATAAACATAGATTATATTTAAATTAAATTTCAAATTTATAATTTTAATTAGTATTTAATATGCTTAATATCATTGAATTTATTTAGTAATATCTGGTTTGATGTTCTCTCTGTTAATAAAATTCGAAGATCTAAATCTAACACTATTTTATTTCTGTGCTTGGTTTTGTTTTGTTAAAACACTACTTCACATAGGTATGTAGAACCAAATGGTAAGATTGCATTCCATGCATTTCCTCAAGTTATTGTGAGATTACGTCTTTTGCGTACCAATGAGTACCACTGTGTACCCGCAAAGACAGGGATGGGCAAACTACGGCCCGCGGGCCAACTCCCTGTCCGCCGAAAGGTTCTATCCGGCCTGCGGATAGAATTTTAATTTGTCGGTTCGAGGCAAATTAAAAGAAATATATATTTATATACTATATGTCCATCTCCTTTTCTACTTTGATGAAATATTATTTTTTCAAAGGACTGATGTTCTTTTTTACTTTCACTATTTTTGTTTTACAAAACATAAATCGACGGAAATAGCAAGCACAGACAGCTTTCAATCGGTAAAGTGTTCAAAGCGGAAATTCTTTGTTAGTTATAGCTGTAGATTGGCGCCAACAAGTTAGTTTTACAAATCATTATCGAAAGTAAGTTTCCCAAATTTAATATCTCACGCCCAGAAAATCAGGGCTATGTTTGCTTCATCTTATATATGTGAGCAAGTGTTTTCAAGTATGAAACTTAGAAAGAATTATTTCAGAAGTAGACTGAGAGATGAGCATTTAGCCTCGTTCCTTAGAATCAGTACATCTCACTTCGAACCTCAATATAAGGAACTTTTTAAAAACTAAATAGTAATTTCATTCATCTCATTAACATATTTAAATTGTAATACTTGTATAATGTTTTTAAAATTTTCGAAAAATTTATCTTTGGCCCGCCAAACTTTTAACACTCCACAAATTTTTTAACACTGTAAGAACACTCCACTTTGGAGACCACGGTTTAGAGGAAAGCTCAAAAATTCTAGTAGGAGGGGGGTATATATTTCATAATAATTATCTACACCATTTATTTCATTTCAATGTCTACACCTTTGTTTCTTTATTTCATCCTCTACTGTTCAATTCATCTCTTGCAAATATGTTTACAGAGATGTTTTCAGACATTAAGACAACAACCAGAGTACTGTGTCTCTTTCGTTTTTTTTTTTATGCCCACAATTTGCAATTTTGTTTATTAAATATTTTTAAATATTTTATTTAAATTCAAAAATTATTTCTAGTATTTTTTTTTTTTATTATTATTCAGAAAACTTTTTACAATTCATCTATTGCTGAAAACGGTCGCATTTCGTGTTAAGAAGGAGTAATGGTGTGGTACTTATATTTGGTAATCACCGTTTTCTTTTTAAGAGTTTATTTTACGAGCAATGAAACTCATTTATCTCAATAAGCTCGCTATCATCAGTGGATTATAAGAACGCTATAAATTGTAAATTTGAAACATTTTCAATGTCTATTTTTTATTTTATCATGATCAATGAATTTTCTAGAATCATTTAGATAGTGATGTATATCTTAAAAATATCTAAATAGTTTTAATAACTTTTTTTTTTTTGCATAGAATAATTAAACATTAAGCATGTATAACCAGATAATACGCAAATAAGTTCATTGTATGAAGAGTTACTAATTGAATATTATATGCAAATTAAAACACGTTTTTAAATGCTTATTAATTTGTTTTTACTTGCACGAAGATAATAAGAAACGTCCATCCATGACAGGAAGTCTTATCACATAATAGATAAATATTTTTAACTCATTTATTTAGGATCCACCGACACTGAGCTTTAACAATGACCTTGATGAATTTCGCATTGTTTCAAACTTAAGATTTTAATGAGAATAAATGAGTCTATTTGAGCAATGTTGTGCCTATGTGTATTGATGTTGATACCTTATATTTATTTCATATTATCCCTAATTTATTGATATATTATAAATAAGGAAACTTTTCCATGAATTCCAATTTCTGTAATATTACAGCATTAAATTTAATTTTTTTAATTTTAAATATAATTGTCTTTGATATGATAATCATTCAGATGATATTTATAAATTTTAAACTTTCTATAATTCCAAAGTATTCTATAATGCTTTGAAATTTATTTATTAAATACAACTATCTTCGAATAGATCAGCTTTTAAACTTTCAGTTAACTAAGTTTTAGTTTTTTAACTTTTCAGTTTTGAAACTTTCTGTAATACCAAAGTATTCTGTAATGCTTTTGAATTTTATTTATTAAATATAACTATCTTGGAATAGATCAGTTTTTAAACTTTCAGTTAACTAAGTTTCAGTTTTTTAATTTTTCAATTTTGAAACTTTCTGTAATACCAAAGTATTCTATAATGCTCTGAATTTTATTTATTAAACATAACTATCTTCGAATAAATCAGTTTTTGAACTTTCAGTTAACTAAGTTTCAGATTTTTTTAACTTTTCAGTTTTGAAGCTTTCTGTAATGCTTTGAATTTTATTTATTAAACATAATTATCTTCGAATAGATCAGTTTTGAAACTTTAACTAAGTTTCAGTTTTTAAACTTTCTGGGATACTAAAGTATTCTGCAATACTTTAAATTTTATTTATTAAATCTAACTATATTTCAATAGATCAATTCTTAAATTTTCAGTTAACTAAGTTTCAGTTTTTAAACTTTCTGTAATACCAAAGTATTCTATAATTCTTTTAATCTTATTTATTAAACATAACTTTCTTCGAATAGATCAGTTTTTAAACTTTCGATTAACTAAGTTTCAAAATTTTCAAAAATTAAAAGTTTTAAAACTTTCTGTAATACCAAAGCATACTGTAATGCTTTGAATGTTATTTATTAATTATCTTCGAATAGATCAGTTTAAAATTTATCGTAAATTACTTAATGGTAATCGTAATTGTAAATTTATTTATACTTTTCTTCTAATTGATTGGATTTTTTTATAAATTATCGGAACTTTTTTTCTTTATCAGGAATTTGTGAAACTGTTGCAAGAATCAAGGACACTTAAATTAATATTTAAAATACTTAATTGATGATCATAGATGTGTTTTAAATCACTGATTATCGGATCAATTACGATAATAATAAACAAAACAAAGATACTCGCAATGTTTGTTCTTAATTTTTAGTGTTGAGTTAACTGAAATTGTTCGAATAGAATACCAAACGATAAATAAAAAGAAACGAACAGCAAAAAAAAATGTGCGTGAAAATAGCAAATTTTGCATTTCACGCTGTAAAGAATTCGTGCAGTTTTCCCAGATGTTCGGAGGATAGAATTTTAAACAACAAAAGTTCGAAAAGAAACCGAGTGAAGTGCAAATGAATACAAGAAGAAAAAAAAAAAAAAATCGAAGAATCGAAGTAGGAATTCAAATCGACCTTCCAGTAGGTCGTTTACCCGGCGGCATTTGCCGATCCGTGAACTTCTGTTGCAGCATCGTGTATCTTTATGTGTTGGCTTCTTTCTTTTTTTTTTTTTTTTTACATCTAATGCATGAATTCTTCTTCGATTGATACAACCAACGAGATAAATAAAGAAAAACCCGGCGAAATAATGAAGAAGAAGAAAAAGAAGATGTTGTACACGCCAGACGAGATTAACGGTGATTGAAGTCATATTTAGAATAAATTTGAAATTGCTGTGTATAAATTTTGATGGTATGATGTTGATGTTAGAGAAGAGATGTTTCCTGAATTGATGAGGTGGAATTAATGGGCTTAAATCTTCTGGTGGAATTAGTTTGGGGATATGCTTCACTTCCGGCAAGTTAATTGTAAACATTTAATCTGTTATTGTAAATTAAATTAGTTAATTTATTATTGTAAATAATACACTAAATTGTATAGTATTGCATTTTTGGTTCATATATCATGAATTTTTTTTTTTCAAGAATTTTATGTCTAGATTTGGTAAAATAGTAAATTTCTAAATTCTGATAAATTTTTCAAAAATCAATTTTCGTTAAATTCAATCTAAAAATGTAATATTTGTTTTTATATATTGATTATTTGCTTCTATCTAGTCTTTTTGCTTTTTTTGCTTCTAATTTTTTTTTTTTTTTTTGTAAAGAATATAATATTTGTTTTTATATATTGATTATTTGCTTCTAGTCTTTGCTTTTGCTTCTAGTTTTTGCTTTCTTTTTTGTAAAGAATATAATATTTGTTTTTATATATTGATTATTTGCTTTTTGTCTTTGTTTTTTTTTGCTTCTAATATTTTTTTTTTTTTTTTTTTTTTTATGTAAAGAATATAATATTTGTTTTTATATATTGATTATTTGCTTCTATCTAGTCTTTGCTTTTTTTCAATTTCTCAAAACTAAATCTCTTCAGAGAAAAAAGATACTTACAATTATTTTACTAATTTTAAATTTTAAATATGTTTTTGTTTAATTAAACTAATGATGAATAATTAACATCTGCTTCTTTTAATCAATAATTTCAATTTCAATATAAAAATTAATGTTAATTTGAATATACTAATATATAAAATAAATAGTTCATTGTATATACAATGGACTAAGTCGTTTACAAAGCACCAAAATTATTAAATTTAGCATAAAAATATTATGTATAGTTCCGTATTATTTTTGTATAAACTACAATAAACAGGACCTTTGTTTTTAAAATCCATTTATTATTTTATTTATTTAATCAGATTTTTTTCAAAGTTACTGTATTTTTCCGCGGTTTTTCATTAGTATTTGTTGCAAAAAAAAAAAAAAAGAAAAACAGCTCATAAATTAGCTGCATCATTTTAAAATTTCTGGTTTTATCTAACATTTGGGGCATAATTTGTTTATTTTATCAATCTATTGAAAAAATTCTTTAATTGGTCAATTATATGAATATCCTTTTTAAATTATCTTATCCACATTTTTGTGCTGCAAAAACTATATTTGTTTCCAAGCTTAAATTAAATTATTTTCTTCTATTATTTAAATCAATCTTAATATTTGCTTACTCTTATTTTTAGTAATATATTTGTACTTTTATTTGTTGTATTTTGTTGGTTAACGTAATCTTTTGAGCTATTTCTAGCCCCCTGGGGCTCATCTCCGATATGACAGGATAAATACAGTTGAAACAATGAAAATTTTCCGGAATATATTTATAAATATAATAAAATCATAAACAAATAAAAGAGAAGAAAATATTTAAAAAGTTGAATTAAAATTTTGCTTGGAACGTTTTAAATCATAATTGGTAAGAGTCAATCTCCTGGATTGCAGTATTTTCATGATTGGTAAGCGTGTCAAAAAAAAAAATTTAATATTAAGAAATTATATATATTTATATATTTTGAAATTATATATATTTTATTATTTAAGAAATTTATTATATTTAAGAAATTCTTTTGAAGAAGGAATGTTAATACCTTTATAGATATCAGAATTGAGCATTTATATTTTGCTCAACTTATATCGCTTCAAAAGAACATAAGAATTTTCTATCATTTTTTACAGCGGAAAATCCTAACGGATCCCATAAAAAAGATCCTTCCAGAAAAAACAAAACACATTTGTCTTCCTACACTGTTATTGCACCTTGATAAATTGTGTACATATATGGAACAAGACCAGCGAAAACCAGGTCTAAAAGTCAATCACATACCATAACAACCCTCGCCAATTAAAAGAAGAGCACATAAACGGATTATTGCACCACCATCTGGAGTTACACTTTTTATTGGGCATTCAAGTTCAATCGCATTTTTGGCGTGTTCTAAAAGATAACCATACTAAAAAAAAATGGCGATATCCATAAAAAGGACTTTTAAAGTCTTGACCTACAAGAATTAAAAGAGTATTATGAATCCTTTCTCCCTCTTGTGCACGTGGTTCAGAGTTCACTTCCTCGAACTTTTAAATTGTGAGAAAAGGAGCTGATGAGCAAACGGAAACCCATCCACATTATAATTGAAAGAAAGAAACAAATACTGTTTGTGTTTTTTACAGCCATTAACCCTTCAGAATGCATGTGGTTAATGAGTGACAGTGGGTCACCGTTTGTTTCGCCAAGTTCATTGCTAATTGGACTCTTCTAGCGGTAAATGCAAGAATGTATGGTTTCTCCCTCCATCCAAGGTGAAGGTGGTTTACCTGAGCAGAAGGTGAAAAGATTCGATAAGGTAAAAAGATTCGAGAGATTGATTATGGTTCGATTTAGGCAACGTATATTTATCTGTAAATGTACAGTAATAGAAATAGAAATAGAAGTCAACGATAAGACAATATTCCATCAAACAATTCCACCATTTAAATGCATTGTGAAAGCTGGAATTACATTCTTGCCAACCAAATAAGCTATTCTAAAGCAAAGACAACATGATGGATGATAAATAATTTGCTTATAGAAATTTTAAATGGCATTTAAGGGCATGTTGAGAAATACACACATTAATGAAATAATTAAAAACAAAATGTAGAATAAAAAGCAAAATTTATCAACAATGCTTAATTATTATTGTTATTATATATACAAATTTAAGTCATAACATTTGCCGTTTAAACTATGTTAAAAACTTTGAAATATTGTTCAAGACGTTTATCAATTACGTTAGAAATTGAAGACATTGGGAATGTTCGTATGAATTATTGGTATTTGAAGGAAGAATTGGAATTGTTAGTGTACTCACTTGATCATATCAATTTGGAAAAGAATTGAATTTTTTCAAACGCGTTATATTGACACAATATTAGCTATTTTAAGCATTTTCTTATTCTGTTTAGAACAAAATGCTGAAGTATATATTATACTGGGTAGATATTTACTATTGAATAGAACATTTTAAATCGCAACCCTAAAGGTTTTTTTTTTTTTTTCTCCGTTCACATAAACACTAAAGATCGGAAAAAATTAAATATTTTTTAAAGTTTATTGAATTTTTAAATATTACGGGAAATGAATGCATAATATTTTTAAATAAAATCATAAAATAGTAATATTTTAAAAGGAAGAAGTCCTTAAATTAAAATTGGCTTATTTTTAAATTATGCAGAGTGATTTTAAATTAAATTACGTTTTTATAATACGTAACTGATTATTTATAAACATATTTAAGTTCAGTGTCCAAGTTAAGCCTATTTCAGTACATATTACAAGTCCAATATTAAGTTCAAACAGACACATAGAAATAATAAAAATTAATCTTATATATATATATATATATATGTGTGTGTGCACTTTCGTTAATGAAAAATATTTATTTTATACATCTAAATATTTAATATACTACTTTATAATATCTAAATATATTTTTAAAAATATATTTATCTATATAAAATGAGGTTTTATACCAAAAGCAATTATTTCTTTAGATTAAACAAAAACATGTAAAAAAAACAAGAAATAAACACAAATTACATGACTTCTTGGCGTAACAGCCCCATGGTAGGTTAAAGACGTCTACCTACTGGCAGATTTCGAAACTGAGATGGTATCTTTTTACGATGTAGGGGTTGTCAGCCCCCTACGCCCGCAGCTCTACAGTCATATTAGACCGGGGCATACGCGATTTAGGAGGGATTCTACACTACAACAAACAGGCACCGCCGGCACTCGAACCTGTGGCACCGAACTACAGAGTGCTATTTACTTGACCATCAGGTATCCTTGCATATGCCTAAATTTATTTATTTATTCTTTAAGCAAGACTTAATGAATTGATGAATTTTAGGGTGTTAACAAATTTTGTTCTTTAAAACACTGAAATATGCTTAGAATGGGATTTTTGCTGAATTCCTTTACCAATAATCTATAACACTTACTGATTTAATTAATAAAAATCAAGATTTACTAATCAGAAAGTAAATTTTTTTCGAAAGAATTATTAACGTTGTCAACCTCCTGACATCAATTTTATCATAACTTTAAAATTTTTTATATCTTTACTTGTCTATAGCCCCATGTTTACTGCAATGTGCTTACTTTTAAAAAAAAATCCTAACATTTTACTTGCAATACTTTCATTGTAAATTTTTATTTTGTCTTAATATTCAGCTTTGTAGCAATTCTTTTAAATAAAAAAAGAATGACAATTATTAAATTTTGATAATGTATTTCCCAAAGATTTATAGGTTTCGCAGACTATCAGAAATAAGAATAAATGCCAGATCTAACAAAAGAAGGTTTCTCTGTCTGTCTCTCTAAATAGAATGTTAGCATCCTGGCATATAGTATGTGGGGCTTACAAAACAAGGAGAACCCGATTCGAGTTCCCGAGTCTACGCCGGTTATGGATACAATATTCGAATATAACATGGTGTGACTATTTTCAAATGTGTATATCCAAAGAAAACACGAGTCAACGGAAAGTTGTACGACATCAGATCTGGCAAAGTAACATCGAGGTTTGGTTTGTCTCTCTGTGGTCATTTTTTGCACATTTTAGGCTAATTAGACCAGGACCTACAGTTTAACGTGGATTCCAAACCACAAAAAAAAAACCGTCCATGCCACTGAAGGATTCGTACCTCCAAGCGTAACATCGAGGGAGACTCGATGACACTTATTACAGAAAGGATTAGAGTTTCGCATCGACAATTAAGCTATCTGGCAGGAGTTTTAAAGATTCCCCCCCATCTAATACAACACACAAATGCACTGCAGCTATCTCCGAAAGTCACATTGAATGCAATGTAATCTCATCCTCACCTGTCGATTTGGTATAGATAAGTGGAAAACGAGGCTATCAGTGAAACACGCACACACACAAAACTATTTCGTGTATTTTCTTATCATTTACAAGTAAGATAAATTCAAACGTTATTGATTCAGGTACATTTTTTTGATAAATTTCATAAAAGTTGCTAAATACATCTTGCAATAATTTTAATTAATTTCTGAAAATCACGAAAATAATCTTTAGTCATTATCATATTATCAATCTTGGTTTTAAAGCTTTTCAGAAATGCTCTTGAACTTACAAAAAATAAATGTAATTTGAATGTTTTTAGAAAATTACCTGCCTTCCAACTTGTTACAATTGACGATAAGAACACATTCTGGGTTTATCACATATCATACTACAAAATGTTCAGCAAATTTTGAAATGGAATTTTTAATCTGAATTTTAATATATATATATATCATAACTGGCTCGACAGCCCGTTGTGGGCCTTGGCCTTCTTAAAAGATCCAGCCAGGCTGTTCTCCTCTTGGCTGTGGACCTCCATTTTTATTTTTTAATAATATTAGAATCAGAGTCTAAACAGTCGACCCATCTCTTTTTTTGGTCTTCCCCTTGGTCATTGTCCAAAAGGGGGTTACATTGAAAACCCTCAAAGCAACTCTAGCACTTTCCATTCTCAAGAGATGACCGGCTCATCTCATTCTATTCAGTTTAATAAATTTTAGAATGTCAATATCTCTAAAAAAGTTTGTCAAGTTCAAAATTGTATCTTCTTCGCCAATTTCCATTGTCATTGATACCACCAAAAATAGTTCGTAGCACTTTTCTTTCAAAGATTGCCAACATTTTTCTCTTCTCTTGCTGTTAGTGACCATGTTTCAGATGCATATGTTAACACTTGGTCTTATGAGAGTTTTATAGAGTAAAATTTTAATATATGTATATATATATATATATATATTAGTAACATACTTTAAAACAGAATTTTGGGATGCACATATACATTTTAATATAAATTGAAAATAAGCTTTCGCCATTTTTCTAAAATTTATGAAAGCATTCATTGAGGTAAAAATGTATTCTGCTCATTCATTAACGTTTTTAAAAGTGCGTGCGTTTGAGGGTTAAACCATAAAACATAGTAAGACAGCATTCAATGCAAGATAGTTGTTATTAACATCTTTGTACATTCCTTTTAAATTCTGAATGTCAAAGCTTTTCAAATTGTTTTGAAGCAGTAGCAGACGCTTATCTCTACATCACGCAGTCAATCGTCAGTACAATATTGTCAAATAATAAGAAACAATGGATATCCTGATACAAAGTTCAACCAGTTTTGAGATACAGTTGATTATTCGCTTTATCTACGCAAAAGAACATGATGGTTCAAAAACAAGTAATATGAAAAAAAGATTTTTAAGTCAATTCCTACTTTTTTTCACTCTATTGCAGAAAGTCCTTTATAAATAATTTTCATTCATTTTTTAAGTTTATCTGGAGCCATCTATTTGTAGATATATGGCAACTTAAATCTAAAAAACCTTAAAATTAATTAATTAAATTTAATTACTGAACTAATTGTTTGAAAAAACTGTATTATCATCAATGTCCTCCACTACGAGTTCAAAAATGTATTTGAACTTGAGTGGATGAATAAAATGTATTTTTGAACGATTGAAAATTTGAACAAGATATATATAGGGAGAGTGTGAGCTAATAGAAGGAATTGAATAATCTATAATTGCAAGACAGTTTTAAGTTAAGAAAATAAGTAAAGATAAAATTTCCTATTGGTACATCTGAATGTAGGATTCAAAGTCAAAGCCGTATGAAAATCAAAACATCTTCTTAGACATCTGACCATAAGTTCACAACCATTAACTTTCATTTGCCAAAAACGAGACACTTTCTTTCTGACGCTTTGCCATTTAGCTGAATGTTAAAATGACATCTGACTGGCCGAACATCTAGATGGAGGAAATCACAGAGTTCTAAAAAAACACACCTTACTGTATATCAAAAGTACTAACAGGTAAATGGTTACTACAGAATTATGAATAAATGAAGGGGGGACGGAATGGCCGAGTGTCCAGCGCTCACCCTGGCTCTCAAGGCTCCAGATAGAGCGACAAGGATCCAAGTCAGACTTCTACCTACGGGTGCTCCACCACAACAGAAGCCGGCCTCTTTCTTAAACCATGAGTCCATACCGGTTCGTGGACTTAGTCTAGATGTTGCTGTCTACCAATAGTAGGATAAAAAAAAACTACAATAATAATCCGAGATCGCGCCAATCTTCTTGTTTTTATATTTCTTGGAAAAATTAGAAATGTATCTTTTTCCATCATTCAAATATCAAACAACTGATATCGATATTTCATTCTATTTAGTTCATTATTTAAGTTATTTTTAGTTTTATTATTTCATTCCATTTAGGGGATAAGAAACAACAACAACAACCAGTGAATGATGATATGGAAAAATTACTAGGGTGTGAGCATTAATGAAATTTGATGGTAAACATAAGAAACTTGAAGCCACTTGATATAAAAAAGCTAACTTAACACAAAGCAATATTTGACTGAAGGTTAGAACTAATGTATAAATTTTGTGAGTCAGTACTGTCCCAAGATTAGACTGGAGAGAATAATCCATTCAATAACTTGAAAGGATTACCACCCTCTTAATTATACACCAATAATTATTCCATACTTTGAGAAGATGCATCATTATCTTTTATTACCGTTGTAGTAGTTAGTTCCACTCTGGAGATTTAAGGTGAGGGTTTTTTTTTGCCATAGACTGGAGATGTAAGACTTTTTTTTTTCCTTTGAATATCTTTCATGCTTAGCTAACTACACAGAGCCTCATGATTACTTCGAGCATAAAAAAAAGAATCTGAGAAATGTATACATAGTTTCCTTCCTTCCTACATTTTGAGAATACATTTGGAACATGAGAACAGAATGACGTGCAAAATGATCTTGTTGAAAGCCACATCGACTTGCCAGTCTTCATTTGCATCGTTATTGTACCTTTGAACTCGAAACAATGCATCACTTACTACTAGAAGATAGATAGGCGCAAATTACCTAATTAAAAATTATCAAATGGATGGATTGTTATGTACATTTAGGAAATGTAATCGGAAGGAAGGATGTAACAAGATCTACAAAGAAGCTGTTTTATTTCCGAAAAGCGTGAATGCTATTCAACAATAGAATGTGATTAACACGGACATAAGTTAGTCTCCAATCCTTTCTGTTAGATAGATTTGATTATTTCTATTCAACAAAAAAAAAAATAATAATAAATTTTAAAAATCATTACAATTTTTTTAAATTTAAAATGCCATGATTTAAATAGAATTGTTTGGATCCTGATCGCAAAAATATATAGAGGAAGTAACAAAAATATATGTAAATGCTATTCGGACAAAAGGAAGTTTTGTTTTTTGAAATAAATAAATAGTTCAGAATTTCACCACCAGAGGCCAAACGGATGCTCTAAGAAAGTGGTTTTATTTATTTTCTTTTTATCTTCTCGCTCTTATTCAGACAAAATTCCTTTAAAACATTTTGCTATCATTAAATGGTACAGCAGTTCTAATGTTCTTTTATTTTTATTAGCAATATAGGAATATTTTATATTGAAAAATACCAAATTCAGTTCGTAAAAAAAAAATATTATAGCTTTATCTTCAATTAATCAAAATGCAAATTTAAAATTTATCTGAAAAAATAACCAAACATTAAAATGTCATGGATCATTAATGAAATAGGTATCTCTTTTCAAGAATTTTTTCTGATCTCATACTTAATCGCAGTTCTCGAGATTATTAAGAAATATTTGGTGTTTATTTATTTAATAATAATATAAAAAACATTATCACATATGTAAAAGAATCTGGGTTTTTAATGTTTTTAAATTTAAAATCGGATTCCTAGCAAATCTGAGGATAATCATTTCGCCATTTTGAGACTTATGTTAACTGTATTTGTATTACACTCATGTCCATAAATTAAGGATAATTCAGAATCACACAGAAATTGAACTCTAAAATAAAATTTCACCTGTAGAATATCACACACATCTTGAAGAAGAATATAAAAATTACAGGAAACCACCAGATGGCGCGGATAGTACGTCAAATGACGAGTGTAAGAGAGGGGTATATAAGGAATGGTGGCAAAGAACTAAAATTGTTCACAAGCGCTTTAAAGCCTTTTCAGTGCAATAACCGCATAGTTATGCCACAAAGGAAGCATTTAGTTGATTTTTTTTACGTGGTAGGAATTATCGGACGACTGGAATGTGGACGTACCCAGCTGGAAGTATCCGAGGAACTTGGAATCGCCCAGAGTGTCATCTCCAGGCTTTGGCAACGATTCCAAGATGATGGTAATGTGAGTAGATGTTACAGCACAGGTCGCCCCCGAGTTACAACGCCGAATGAGGACCGGTATTTAGCAGTTACTGCCAAAAGAAACAGACGGAGCACAGCATCAGACCTGTCTCGTCAGCTCTCTTCAGCTACCGGTACGACAGTTTCAAGGCAGACCGTGTACAGACGCTTAGGGCACATTGGTCTATATGCTCGTAGGCCTGTCAGATGTGTTCCACTTTCACCGCAACTCACTGTCGCCTGCGATTAACCTGGAGTAGAGAGCATGCATTGTGGACACCGCAACAGTGGTCTTGTTTGAGGTTTTCCGACGAGTCCAGGTTTAGTTTGCAGTCTGATTCTCGCCGGACTTTCCTATGGAGAGCGCCAGGTACCCGTTACCACCAAGAGAACACCATTGAACGACACCGTTACGGTGGTGCAGGATGGCTCGTTTGT
>BPLR01012892.1:0-59982 GCA_021605095.1 Caerostris extrusa | reverse complement strand
ATCAAAATAATCCCTTAGTTAACCAGAACCTAATTACTCAATTAAAACGCTTCCTACAATGAAGCCTTTGACCTAAATCCCAGCGTGGAATTTTCAAAAAAACACCATTTAGGATTACGATAACTTCATTAACTAAAATCAAGACAAACATGGAATAAAAAATTGTGGAATACAAAATAGATGTCTGAGCACAATTTGTGTGTCCCGTTGTAACCCAAAGATAGGACAGGAGTGAAAAGGAATAAAGGAAGTCTCATTGGGTATCTTAATCAGATTGTTTATTCTTCCATTAACACGTCCTTAAAATGAGAGGAAAGCGAAGTTGTCCTCCATCAGGATGCTAATTGGATTTCAGCTCGGAAAATCCGTTTTCCTTTGACTCCGCCAAATGCAATGTCTCCTCCTTTTTTCATGGTTCTTTTTCCGACGAAGAAAAAGTCATTACGTATTCTTGTTGGTTAACAGCTTAGATTATTTTTAGCATTATCTAATCAGTGGATTCATTTTAAGAATGCTAATTTTGATATGGATAGGAAAAATACTGGAGTGTTATGTATGTATAACGAATCATTACTGCCAGACATTCAATTGATATTTCCATAAAAGCAATTAAATAATCTTATCTTTAGGGTACATTATATAAAGCCAGCATAAAATCATTCGTCGAGTTTCAGGACACTATTATATAGAAATATAATAATTTCATTGCCGTAGTCTTTTCTTTTTTTTTTTTTTTTTGTCTTTTTTTGCAGGGTAAGGTTTGACAGCCTTACGTTCAACAGTCATATTAGACCGGGACCTAGGTTTAAAAAATGAATTCGAACCACTGCCAAAATCCATGGCCCTTTCGGGACTCGAACCCAAAACCCTATTGTACCGAGTGCCAGACACTCGACTATCAGGCCTCGAATATAGCAGCTAAAAATGGATAAATAATTCAAATTTGCTTGCCTTTTAAGTAGAATCTCAACTATAGGGATTGTAAAATTGTTTTTAAGCTGGTGGGATTTTAATAAAAATTATTCTTGCTAACATCAGCAATATCAATAGTTTATTAATGATCATCCTCAGTGGCACAACAGCCAATGCCAGGCTGTCTGCTTGCTGGCAGATTTCAATACAGGAGATGATTTGTTTATGTGGAAGTTTGTCAGCCCTACTCCCAACACTATACAATCATATTAGACTGGGACCTACGGTTTACAGTGGGATTCTGAACTACTACAAACATCCATGCTACTGCGGAACTCCGAACACCAAACCTGTGGCCCCGAGCACGGGCATTAGTCACTCAGTCATCAAGCCAGTAAATATTTCAAAAATTTAAACTAATTGGCTCTTAATCTAGATTGGAAATTTTTAAAAAAAATCAAAATTTTTTTCAAATAGAGGAAAAACTTTATCTAGAAATCTTATTTCTTATTATCTAAACATCCCATTTATTTGAATTCTTTTAGATTTAATAAAATTGCCGGTTAAAATACATTTATTATATAATCAGATGCTACCCATCTGATTATAATACATAATAAATCTACACACCATTTTAAGAAGGATATTATGCCTATAATTAAACAAAAAAAATCAATATAAGAACCTAATACTTTTTTTGTGATGCGTCAAATAATCCAATCTATTCTTGCCATTTTATCCTTGGTTAAGAACTTAATTATTCAACTAAAATGCTTCTTGCAACTCAGCCATCGAAAGGTAATCTACAAACTAAACCCTAACAAGGAATTATCCAGAAACACCATTTAGATTCACGATAACTTTGTTAACTAAAATCAAGATAACATGGAATAAAAACTTTTGCCGTAAAATATAGTAGATATCGAGGCACAATTTGTAATATCCTTTGCAACTTAAGATAGAACGTGAACGAGGAATAAAAAAAAAACGTCTAATTGGGTATACTAATCAGACTATTTTATTCTTCCATTAACACGTCCTCAAAATGAGAGGAAGGCGAGTTGTCCTCCATCCACGACGCTAATTGGATTTCTGCTCCGGAAAATCCGTTTTCCTTCGACTCCGACAAATGCAATGTCTCCTCCGGTATTTCCACGGAGTTCTTTTGTTCAAAAGAAGGAAAAAGTCATTTCGTTTTCTACTTGGTTAACAGCTTATATTATTTTAGCATTATCTGATTATGCGATTCATTTTAGCAATGTAATTTTGATGTATTGAAAGGATAAATACTGGAATGTTACGTATGTATAGCAAATAATTCCTGTTTCCTAACATTAAATTGATGTTTGCCAAAAGATGGATTAAATATTATCTTTGGGGCGTAATATAAAAGTATAAATGTTTCATTGAGTTAAAGAACACTATTATATAGATATATAAAATAAGAAATGAAGTGGATAAATAACTCTAGTTTGTTGCTTTTAAGTGGAATCTCAGCTGTATAGATTGTAAAATTGTTTCAAGCTGGTGGGATTTTAATAAAAATTATTCTTTCTAACATCAGCAATATCAATAGTTTATCAATCATCATCCTCAGTGGCGCAACAGCCTAGGCCAAGGCTGTCTCCCTGCTGGCAGATTTCAAGAAAGGAGATGGTTTGTTTTTTACTGCGTTGGGTTGTCAGCCCTACTCCCAATGCTCTACAGTCATATTAAATCGGGGCCTACGGCAGGGTGGATTCGAACCACTACAAACATTCAAGGCACCGCCGGAACTCCAATTAAAACTGTGGCCCCCGAGCACCTGGGAGCATTATTCACTCTGCCATCAGGCCAGTAAATATTTCAGACATCTAGATTAATTGGATCTTAATAATAGAAAAAAAAATTATAAAAAAAAATCAAAACCTTTTAGATTTTTCAAAGCGAGAAAAAATAACTAGAATCTCTTAATTCTTATTATCATCAATATCCTTTCTGAATAATTCTTTAGAGTTTTAATCAAATTACAAGTTAAAACACATTTATTATAATTCCGTTGTTACCCATCTGATTATAATACAGATAAAATTACAATTAATTATAATGTTACCATTAATTATAAGTTACCGTTAATGTTATATCTATGTTACCATTAATTATAACATAAAATATTTTACAAGGATTAAAGGATTGCCTATTACTTTGCAAAAGATGCAACACAAGAACATCATCAAGTAATCTATTCCTGCTTACAATTTTACCCTTAGTTAACAGAACTTAATTATTCAACTAAAATGCTTCCTACAACTCAGCCATCGAAAGGTAATCTACAAACTAAATCCCTAACAAGGAATTATCAGAAACACCATTTAGATTCACGATAACTTTGTTAACTAAAATCAAGATAACATGGAATAAAAAGTTTTGCCGTAAAATATAGTAGATATCCGAGCACAGTTTGTAATATCCCTTTGCAACTTAAGATAGAACGTGAACGAGGAATAAAAAAAAAGTCTAATTGGGTATCTAATCAGACTGTTTTTATTCTTCCATTAACACGTCCTTAAAATGAAAATAAAGCGAGTTGTCCTCCATCCACGACGCTAATTGGATTTCAGCTCGGAAAATCCGTTTTCCTTCGACTCCGACAAATGCAATGTCTCCTCCGGTATTTCCACGGATTCTTTTTGTTCAAAGAAGGAAAAAGTCATTTCGTTTTCTACTTGGTTAACAGCTTATATTATTTTAGCATTATCTGATTATGCGATTCATTTTAAATGCTAATTTTGATATTGATAGGATAAATACTGTTACGTATGTATAACAAATAATTCCTGTTTTACTAACATTAAATTGATGTTTGCCAAAAAAGATGTTGAATATTATCTTTGGGGCGTAATATAAAGAAAGTATAAATGTTTCATTGAGTTAAAGAACACTATTGTATAGATATATAAGAAATAGAAGTGGATAAATAACTCTAGTTTGTTGCTTTTTAAGTGGAATCTCAGCTGTATAGATTGTAAAATAGTTTTCAAACTGGTGGGATTTTAATAAAAATTATTCTTTCTAACATCAGCAATATCAATAGTTTATCAATCATCATCCTCAGTGGCGCAACAGCCAAGGCCAAGCTGTCTGCCTGCTGGCAGATTTCAAGAAAGGAGATGGTTTTTTTTTTACTGCGTTGGGTTGTCAGTCCTACGCCCAATGCTCTACAGTCATATTAAATCGGGGCCACGGCTTAAATTGGTTCCGAACCACTACAAACATTCAAGGCACCGCCGGAAGTCCAATTAGAAAACTGTGGCCCCGAGCACCGGAGCACTAGTCACTCTGCCATCAGGCCACTAAATATTTCAGACATCTAGATTAATTGGATCTTAATCGAAGAAAAAAAATTATAAAAAATAGAAACTTTTTAGATTTTCAAAGTGAGAAAAAATAACTAGAATCTCTTAATTCTTATGACATCAATATCCTTTATTATAAATCCGTTGTTACCCATCTGGTTATAATACAGATAATATTACCATTAATTATAAGTTAACATTACAGCTATACCGATGTTATCATTAATTATAATTTACCATTAATGTTATACTGATGTTATCATTAATTATAATACAAATCATTTTAAGTAGGATATTACGCCTGTTATTAAAAAAAGATGAACACAAGAACCTAATATCCTTTCATGCCTCAAATAATCCAACCAATGCTTACAATTTTATCCTTAGTTAGCAAAACCTAATTGACGCTTCCTACAAGTAAGCTTCGAACTGCATCGAAAACTAATCTACAAACTAAATCCTAACACGGAATTTTCAAAAGCACCATTTAGATTCACGATAACTTCATTAACCAAAATCAAGACAAACATGGAATAAAAAGTTTGGGCGTAAAACTAGGTGTCTGTGCACAATTTGTAATGTTCCTTTGCAACTTCAGATAGAACATGAAGGAGAAATAAAAAAAATGTCTAATTGAGTATCTTAATCAGACTGTTTCATTCTTAAATTAACACGTCCTTAAAATCATAGGAAAGCGAGTTATCCTCCATTCATGACACTAACTGGATTTCGACTCGAAAAATCCGTTTTCCTTTGACTCCAACGAATGCAATGTCTCCTCCGGCATTTACAGGTTTTGGGTGCGAGTCCCGGCGGTACCCATGGGTGTTTGTAGTAGTTCGGAATCCACTTTAAACTATAGGTCCCGGTCTGTTTAGCCTAAAGTGTGCACAAGATGACAGTAGAGTGACAAACCAAACCAAACCTCCGGCATTTCCACGGATTCTTTTATTCAAACGACGAAAAAGACATTGCTTTTCTTGATCTCACTCGGCCATCAGGACCCTAATTATTTCAGACATCTAAATTAATTGGCTTTTAATCTTTTAATATCTTTTCTGCATAAATCTTTCGGTTTTAATAAAATTATAGGTTAAAACTCACTTATTATAATCCTTTTGTTGCCCATCTCATTAAAATAAATATAATAATCTACAAATAATTTTAAAGACGATATTATGCCCATTATTAAACAAAAGAAACACAACAACATAATATCCTTTGATGCATAAAATAACCCAATCAATTATTACAATTTCACACTTAGTTAACAAAACCTAATTATTAACTGAAACTTGAATTGCATCGAAAACTAATCTACAAACTAAATCCTAAAAATGGAATTTTCAAAAACACCATTTAGATTCACGATAACTTCATTAACTAGAATCAAGACAAACATGGAATAAAAAGTTTTGCATTAAAAAAATAGATGTCTGAGCACAATTTGTGATGTCCCATTGCAACTTAAAGATAGGACAGGAATGAGAATAAAAAAAATCTCATTGGGTATCTTAATCAGATTGTTTTATTCTTCCATTATTTATTTTGATCCATTTCTTCATAATTTTGATATAGAGAATGCCCTACCATATATCTGCAAGAAAAAACATAATGTCCGGATCACCATGTCACATAGATATTATTGATAAACGAAGCCTGATGGCCGAGTGACTGGCGCTCGGTGACATATTTTTCAGGTTCGAGCCCCAGAGTTCCATTGATGTTTGTAGTGGTTCGAATCCCCTTTAAACCATAGGCCTGGTCTAATAAGAATGTAGAGCGTTGTGAGTAGGGCTGACATCCTTACCCCGCGAAAACAATCTCTTGTCTGGTAATCTGCCAGTAAGCCATGCCCACCATGGGGCCGTTGGGCCACTCATGATGATTATTATTGATAAACAATTAATATTGCTGATGTTACGAAAAATAATTTTTATTAACATCAAACCAGCTTAAAAACAATTTTATAATCCATACAGCAGAGATTCCACTTAAAACGCAGCCAAGTTGAGTTATTTATCCACTCCTTTATAGGCTTGATATAGAGAATGCCCTACCATATATCTGCAAGGAAAGGCAAGATGTTTCGGTCACTATATGTAACGCAACTGAAACATGTAAGAACTGAATTACCGCAACTCGATCTTTGCATGAAAGTTCTCTATTTTTTTAACTTATTTTTTTTACAACTGGTTTGAATATGTATATAATTATATATTTCAATTGAAATAAAACAATTGATTTCGATCAGCTGATAAAATAAGAAAAATAGTTATAATTCGTATTATAATAATAATTCGTAATAATCAGATTCAACTAAAAATTGAAGGATGTCACCACAAATGGCAGGCATAAAACATTGATTTTGACTGAAGGCTTCGCAATTTTCAGCTACAACCTAACTGCTGCATTCACCAATAATTCTTGTTTAATGATTCATTTGCTGCTAGTGTTATGGCAAAGAAGAAATATTTATTTCCATTTTTAGGTTTATATGTTGTTGGTTTGAAATTGAATTAAATTCTTTTGTTATTTAACTGCAAATACAAAGCATTATTAGGAAGTTGAGTTCAATTATAATTGATAAATACCATTTGTTTTTAATATTTATTTATCTCTTATGTGGATTAGAGATTTTTATTAGAAAATATACATTACCTTCTTAACAAATTTTCTTTTCACAATCAAATTATTCTATCTCCCAAATTGTTTACCTCACTGCTATCATCTACATATTTTGAAATATAAAGTTATCAATCGAATATCTATTTTGAAATCTAAACGCTTTAAATTAAATTTTAAATTCTAAAAATTCTTAAATTTTAAAATATTAATTTTATTTATCTAAGATTATCTATTTTAAAATTTAAATTATCTAAATTAAATTTTAAATTCTAAAAAGTCTTAAATTTTAAATTATTTATTTTATTTATCTAATAGATTATCTATTTTAAAATCTAAATTACCTAAATTAAATTTTAAATTTTAAATTATCTATTTTATTTATCTAAGATTATTGTTTTCAAAATCTAATTAAATTTTTAATTTTAAAACTTATTAAATTATCTATTTTATTTATCTAAGATCATCTATTTTAAAATCTAAATTATCTAAAGTAAATTTTTAATTTTAAAACTCATTAAATTATTATTTATATATAAGATTATCTATTTTAAAATCTAAATTATCTAAATTAAATTTTAAATTATTCATTTTATTTATCTAATATTATATTATTTTAAAATCTCCCCTTGCTTATGGCATAAAGATAACTGTCTCTGTATTGCCAGCTGCATTAGAAAAAAATATATATATTTTGTATTCTAAAGTTATCAATCGCTATCTAAAGATAGTCAATCTACTAGTTGAAGTTAGTTAATCTTACAGTCACAGTTTACACAGTTTTAAAAAAATTTATAATGTACACATGCATTTATTTAATAAAAATTTTTAATTTAACAATTCAATAATAATTCAAAGAAAGATCATACCAATAAAAAAAAAAAACTACAAAACTTCATATCATATCATTTGTATCTGTAAAAGAAATAATAATCAAACAGCAAACGCTGCTGTGTGTATAATAAAACAAAGGCTTCCCGTCCAATCCCAGATGACTAATCCGCGAATTCCCTTAATAGCAGTCGAAGAAAAGACATGCAGCGGTTCTTGAAATAGCCCCGATGAGTCACCGGCTGACGTAATAAGATTCATCAAAAGATATTGTGCCGTGTTATTTAAAGTCCGACAAGAACACTTTCAGAAATAGATACTTGGCTTTGCATGCATTATGAGACTCATTTGAAGTCGAAAGTAAAACTGTGCGTAACTTTGTAGAAATCGTGTATTGATAATGCTAATTAACCAAAGAATGACCCACGTATAATTTCTCCTCATCATTTGATTTCCATTTTATAATCTTTCATTAAAATATAATTACCATATATTTCTGAAAATAAGAACACCTGAAAGTGCTTTTTTTTTAATATTCTTTTATTAGTTTCACCTGTATGTTTGTTTGTTTGTTTGTAACTGACTCTTTGCGCTCGATTTTGCCCTACTTTAAGCGATCAGATTTAATTGAAACGTTGTAGACGGACAAGGACCGACGACAATAAAATATTTTGATAAGTTTACTTACTATCTCATCATGATTAGGGATCGGCAGGATAAGTGATTTTATTTTAACTTATGAAGAGCAATTTAACCCATGCAGAATGAAAGTACCCAAGACATTCAAACCGACGTGAGACAGTGGCACAACGGATAATGCGCCTGACTGCGGATCGGGAGATTCCATGTTCGAATCCTCGCTGGCTCGACCTATTCGCATTTAGCCTTTGTTTTACTCACAATTAAATTATTGTAAGAACTACAGTTCCAGTCCTCCGTACCGGGATCTCATTTCAATATTATAGTTTAAAAACACGCTTTTAGAGTTAATCAAAGTAAAAAATAAAAAATAATTGTTAATATAAGAATAAAATGACTGACGAGAAAATGAATGTCACTGTTCTAAAAGCGTGAGGTACTTTGTTATGACATTTTTAAACTAACTCTGCATTTCGGAATGAAACTAGTGAAAATTATAACGATTGATATCGAGCACCCCACGCTTTTAGAACAGG
The DNA here is from genome assembly GCA_021605095.1 of Caerostris extrusa. NCBI lineage: Eukaryota > Metazoa > Arthropoda > Arachnida > Araneae > Araneidae > Caerostris > Caerostris extrusa. The sequence continues at coordinate 51,104 of BPLR01012892.1, read as the reverse complement.
GACATTCATTTTTCTCGTCAGTCATTTTATTGTTATGTTAAAAATTATTGTTTACTTTTTAGTTTGATTAACTCTAAAAGCGTGTTTTTCAGTTTTTTTTTTTTAAACTATAATTTATTTTCTTCAAAACATTTACATAAGTTTAAAACTCGTATATAAACCGAAATAAAAAAATTCTGTAACATTCATTACTTATGATATTTAATTTTTTTATATAATGCAGCTGGCAATACAGAGACAGTTCATTTTTATGTCATAAGCACGCTGTTACTCGTTTAGCACTACCCAGGGGGCGTGTAGCTTGAAGATAAGCCACGGATGCGGAGTAATACTACCCCCGCAACGCTCGACGATCCTATTAGACCAGGACCTAGGGTTTAAAGTTTATTTCCGAACCACTACAAACATCCATGACACCGCCTAGACACGAATCTAAAACCTGTGTAACCGAGCGCCAGGCCCCTACAGTATTTATTCTATTATTACTGATGTCGCCTAGGGGCTGGACGGCCGAGTGACTAGCACTCTGTGCCACAGGTGTCAGGTTCGAGTCCTGGTGGTGCCATGGATGTTTTTAGTAGTTCGGAACCATGGCACTTACCCATAGGTCCCGGTCTAATATGACTGTTGGGCGTAGGGTTAACAATCTTATCCAGTAAAAAGAAAAAAACATCTATAGTCTAGAAATCTGCCAACAAGCGGACGGCACTCAGGCATGCGCAGAGTGCCCAATATGCGCAATTTATTTCCCTTCTGAGTGAGAGTCTGTAGGCCAACTACTATGCAGGGCTGCGTTAAATATATTTCCTCTATGGGTGAGAGACTGTAAACTAAATGTTTCCAATCAGAATCGAAAGTTGCGCTGTACTTCCTCTCGGGTGAGTGTCTGTAGGTCAACTGGCCATTTCTCCTGAACGCCATAGGGGGCGCTTTTGCCAGTGGATAGGAGGTAGCTTGATTACAATATAATTTTTTGCAATATTGTTAAATACATTTTTAAAAACTTCTGAAAAGGCTATTATTTTTACTCATGTAAGTAATCCAAAACATTTATGGCTCAAAAAGAATATTTAAATAAATCAATTACTTATCATTTGTTAAAAATATATATTCTCGCAGATCCATAAATAGACTACATATCTTTTACATTTACTTTTATACTGTATCTGTAATTGTCTTAAAATTAATTTTAAGATGCAACCAAACTTTTATATTTACGTCTAAATAAAAAGTTTAAATTTTCACCTACAGATATCTGTTCAATGACGTTTTAAAAAAACAAAAGTTAGAAAATTTAAAATGTTAGATAACAAAAACCGTTGCAAAATATTATCTTTAATATTCAAATAACTTTATTAAGATTTTAAGAAAAATTCATATTAATTTAAATTAAAAAGCGTATCAAATTACATTTTTTTTCATTGTTACAATGTAGTTTTTAATTTGTATTTTAATTTTAATTACAAATTAATTTGTATTTATTTAAAAATGAAATAATTTAATATTTTTTTTTAGTGCTTGAAATATTTTAGCATAACTCTTCTTTAAAAACTTAATATTGAGCAAAAATAATTGTAAATAGTCCATTCTAGCTCAAATTAAAATAAAATTTTTACTTGTTATTTTTATGAAAAAACATCTCTAAAATAAAGTTCTTAGAAAAAAAAAGCTTCCACCGAGATTTGAACTCGGATCGCTGGATTCAAAGTCCAGAGTTCTAACCATTACACCATGAAACCCCATTCAAAGCTTTCTCTATTTATCAATAAATACTGTAAAGATATACGAACAGAACCTGAATAAACAAGATGCGATGTTCGTTTTGGACAGTAGGTGTAATCTTTTAATACGCATTGTTCTAAAAATATTGATTACAGTAAAATGGATAAATGACTCCATTATTTTTGATATCAAAAAGAATTTTTCCAAATAGTCAGGCTTTTCATGTTGGCTAATTGAATTTAATGTAAGAAAAAAATATAATCTAAGAAGGAAAATTAATTTTGATGCTATTAACCTAGCATGAAATATTTATAATATTTGACGATTATTTTTAAAAAGTCTAATACAAAATATTTTTTACTTAATATTATTAAAATAAGCATATATACTATATGTGTGTGTCCTTACATGTATTTTGATATGTGTTGTAACTTCTCATGGTTAAATTTCGTATAGTTTCCTTGGAAAAAATTTACTTTGCAAATCAAACTAAAGCTGATATATTTTATTTCTATATATGTCATTACTTGCACTGCAGGACATATTCTGGTAATATTCGCTGTAGCCTACACTGAGAAATGGTGGATATAGGGATATTTTGTTTTAAATTAGTCATACCACGCACCTTTATTCGATGCACGATATATTTAAGATAACCCTAGATATCTTGTACAAAGAAATTTAAAACACTGATATCGCCACCGTTGAAGAAGATATGCTACATTTCTATACGGGCACCATTAGTTGCAAGAAACACATCAAGATAGCACTCAACTTGTTAAAATGTTCGCCGAAACCTACCCTCATCAGTCCTGGTAATGCAAAGTAATCTTCTACTTTAGATCAATCATGCCGCGTACCTTTATTTGATGCATAATATACTTAATGTAACCCTAGATATCCTGGACACCAGATATCACATTCCTTATCTTATTTCTAAGGGATTATGTTAAAGACACAGTGTATCGAACAAACTGATGTCATTGCCACCATTGCTGTATGCTACATTTCTATATAGACCCATTAGTTTCACGAAGCACATGAAGATGGTACCCATATTCGCCAAAGCAAATTTTCATTCATGCTGGCAATGCCATAAACTTCTGCTTTAGATTATTCATGTCGCGTATCTTTATTCGATGCACAATATCTTTAACATAATCCTAGATATGTCATGCTATCGCTTTCCATGACTTATTTTTATGGAGTTATGCTAAAGATACCATATATCTGTTCGTCATATGGTATCTTTAACATAACTCCAAGGAAGATGATTAATCTAAAGCTCTTATGACATTGGATTAAAGGTATGCTACAACGAACATAGTAAAAGGGTTATTTTATTGTGCTTTGTCTAATTAATGGTGTATATAAAGAATGTATTAAATAATGCACGATAAATTGAATATGTCCATAAATATATTTGTGCATCCAATTTCAGCACTGACAGGACTCGATTAATAAGTCTGGCTCGATTCTACTCTGGCTAAGACAGGACTCGATTAATAAGTCTGTTTTATAGGAGCTAATCGACTTTTAGAAGTCGCATAGGCTGTCTTTACTTTCTCATCTTTGCCAAGTCTTAGAAATATAATGACCATTAATTTCATTAGCAAGCATATATGAATGGATTAAATTATATTAAAAATTAAATTCAACAAAGAAATTAAATATATGTGACTCAATAATAATTTCAACCTATCTTCTTTTTATTTACCTTTGTAACTATTATTTTTAAATTGTAAACAGACTTTATGAACACCTTGTATACCGTTTTAGAAGCAGCTTTAAAAGTATGATGGAATCAGAAAATGAAATATGAATATTAAATAAATGTTTAAACTCAATATCAAATCTTCTCTGTCGTTTGAATTTCTAGAATTTTCCCCGCAATTAGAAACCATATCTTTTATTGAAATGTAGTAGCTTTTGAAAAAAATATTTGATAACAACAATATTAACTTTCACGAATTCTAGGATTTGTTCACGTCCAATCCGAAAATTCCTTTTCCGTTTCTAATAAAAATAACTGACTTCCCTTCCTCATATTTGCAATTACTCAAAATGTTTTCTCATTAAATTCGCGTCCTGTCGTAAAAGCGACTTAACAAATCTCTTTCCATGTTTGCTTACAAAGTAATTGCTTACATCGAAATTTCGTTCTTGCTGTCATTTGCGATTTTCGATTCATCTTGTCATTTGGGATTTTTCGTGAGGGATTTTTTTATTGATTATTTATTTGGAATGAAATGGTTTCTCACGCATTTCATTTCCAATATATATAAACAGGGTGATTATAATTAAATTCACACTTTCAAAATACTGTCGAAAAAGAACCACCCGTCACAATAAGTACAAATTTGAACTGAAGATACTTGAAGAAGGGGGAACGGTATGTCATCAAAAAAAATGTTCCACCGATATTTTTCATCCAATAGGGTGGAGGCCTTGTCGTGGTGGAGGTGCTTTCCTCTAACAGTGTCACAACTGTTGAATGACTTGAAAATTAATTTTCCATTAGAAAACTGAAACAATAAAGCACATTGAACACTACAATTGGTTTAATATTCACCTCATGCCAAATACGTTGTCATTTCAATTCAAAATATCACTGGCAGCCGAATTCACTTTCTATATGCCGCTTAAAGCGCTGTCCATTAATACACTTTTGAACTTGTTTTTTGATGCCGTACCATTTTTCTCTTCTTCAAGTATCTTCAGTTCGAATTTGAACTCATTGTGACGAGTGATTCTTTTTTTGCAGCATTTTGAAAGTAGGACTTTAATTATAATCACCTTGTATATAAATATAATAAAAAAAGACTAGGTAGAAATAGATAGCAGAAATATAAAGTTTGAAATGCTATGGTCTTTCGTCGTCTTTGTTGAGATTCGGTCGAATGCTCTTTTAAAATTTTCTGAATTCTTATATTCAATCCTAATGAAGCAAATTTGAAAGCAAATTTGAAAGCAAATTTATTGATATAATAGTAGCCTTATATAATAATAGCCTTTATAATTATTTCTGAAGAATTTATTAAAATGTCTTCATTGTGAGATTGATCAAAAGAAACTCTCTTATGCCAGTTAAGTAGTGAGAAAATTAATACAATCATCTATTATTATTATTATTGTACCATTTCTTGTTTTATCTTTTTAAAGGCAACATTTTAACATCTTCCGTGCCTGTTTTTGTTTCATGTCTAAATATTTACGATTGTTTTGTTTTTATTAAAAAGAACCAATTTTCTTTTGAAATATTTAATACAGTATTCAAATTATTCTGGAATCTTTTAAGCCAATCCCACCTTCTTGGCGTCACTTATGAACTCCAAATCAGATTCTAATGACAATCTATCGCATAATCCACTTACGAAAAGTGCACCAGAGTCGGTAAATAATAACAAAAGCAGACTCTCTGTCTGACACTGAACACGCCTTTGCTACCAAATCAACAAACTGTGCGCAATTTAATAAGGTATCGTGGCCAAAGCAAACATGCGGCCGTTTCTCATACCACGGGGGACGTCAGATGGCTTGCCGGCGGATCCGCTTATTATATTAACTGGCAATCGAGCGTAATTTGATTACCACCTGGATAGGGACATGCCGCAGGAAATTTATTGCGGCATTTATTCTGGTTTTCGTGGCCACGATCCGAGCTAACAACTGTAATAAGATGTGAGATCTGTTGAATACAGAGAGCAGATACTTCGGGGATCGGAACAAAGTAGATGATGCGGGAAGATGTCTCGCTTAATAGGATAATAATGAAATAAATTCTGGTCTCTGTACTGATTACTTGGGAGGTATGTACATTAGTTGTTTGGTGTAGTAGTTATGTAAATTAGTTGTTTGTGTAGAAGTTATGGAAATTAATCGTTTTGTGGAAGTTAAGTAAATCAGGAGAGCTTTATCATTTACTTTTTGTTAATTTAGAACAGTGCTACTTTTTTGAAGTCGGTGTGCATTTAAAAACCCATGAATAATTGTAAGCGCAATATATTCAAATTTCTGACAAATAAACAACCGCCACTAACGCATCACAGTTTTATGTCAAAGTGGTCAATGCCCCATAGTACTACTTACAGACAGTGGAATCTCAGAGGCTGCAATGAAAAAAAAATTTTAATATTGAAAATCACATAGACGCTAGCACTCTAATAGCCAGTTATAGAAGTGTCCGTCCTAATTTATCGGAAACCTGCGTTGGCGCATTTATTGCTGTTTTTATATGAAGAAAGAAGAAAAAAATATAAAGGTTAATTATTTGTAATAAATGCTATCTTTAAAATAGTAAAACTAACAAAAAACAGAGTAGCTATACTTATTTTCATATTTCTCTCGAATACCTCAGGGTGCACGCGGGCGTCTTCTAGGGTGCACCCTTTGAAAACCACTGATTTAGAGTTTCAATGTGTGCTACTATTGTGGCCAAAAAGTAAGACCAATTATTTTGATACGGCAAGCAAATGATATGTAAAAATGTGTCGCTATTCGGTTAATAGGATAGTAATGAAATAAATTCTGTGTTGGTGTAGAAGTTATGTGTTGTTTGGTGTAGAAGTTATGTAGACTAATTGCTTGTGTAAAGTTATATAAATTAGTTGCTTGAGTAGAAGTTATGGAAGTTAATGGTTTGTGTGGAAGTTAAGTAAATCAGGAGTGCCTTTATCATTTAGTTTTTGCTAACTTAGAGCAATACTTCTCAAAATTTTGAAGTCGGGGCTTATTTAAATACCTACGAATAATTGTTGACGCAATAAGTTCTTTGCTCAATTCCGAAAAATCGCCGAAATCGCCTTGTAGCGTCTCACAAAGCCAAGCGTAACTCTAATACTAATGAATATTTTGACATAAAATTTCACACGGATGTCTAGGACAAGGCCAACAACCTAAAAAAAAAAAAAAAAATTGAAATTCCATATGCCCAGGAAATTTACATTGAAAATTGATCTTAATTTTTGGACACAGTATATTGCCACAGGTGCTGCAAGTATTGGACTATAGAATAGATATATACCATGTCAATAAAAAGGGATGGGGACTATTATTATTGCCACAGGTGTTGCAAGAATTGGGCTATACAATAGATATATACCATGTCAATAAAAAAAATGGGGACTATTATTGAATACCTATAAAAAGATATATACCTGGAGAATTAACCTTCCTCTATATATCTGCAATTGTTTAATAAATTATAGAAGGGTGTATTCCTTTCACATCATTCAATTTAATTCGCCTTGCATTGTTAAAAAACAATAAACAACACAAAATTTGAGGCTTCTTTTAATTAATTTGAGGCTCGACCCCGACTCCTTCTCCTCACTTCTCCTAAAAACTCACAAAAGGAAACATTTTGAATTGAATCCTCATTCTAAGCAAATTTCTTATTCTTTCTAGAGTTTCAAAATACCTCTTTATGTTTGTGGCATTCCCTCTGCGTACAGATATTCAATATATTTATTCTTATTTTACCCAAATATATTCCACAGATTCCTCTAAACTTGCAATATTTATTCAAGATAACGTTTACACGTTCCATCTCGCCAATGTTTCAGTTGAGTTTGGTGCAGTACCACGTGCCACGAAAAAGACAACACAGCAATTCCATTTAGAGACACAGACACAAAAAATCCCTTAAAGTGCTTATGGAATGCAAAATGGAAGGGGAGATGCCCCGTTGTCACGTATTTGAGGTCCCAGAACTCTTTGCTATCAGGATGGTTTTGGAAAGAACAGAAAAGAAGTTTTTTTGCAAACCTTCTCTTTGTTATTTTCCAATTTTTGTGTCTGATTTCACCGAAGCGGTAAGCAAAGTGGAAATAGCTTCCAGTTTCGCATGTCGCTATACTTTTTCAATTGCGGAAACTGCCAATTTATGATTTTCGTTAGCGTTTGTGAAAGTAGGAAGGAAATTACCTTATTTCGCTACGTTTACTGTTTGAAATTGAAAAATGTGAATTTATCTCATCGTTTGATTTCACGATTAGGCGATTTTCATTTCGAATGAGTGTTTTGAATTTCGAAATAAAGAATAACTAAAGATTGGTTTGGTTTGTCGTTCTACAGTCATTTTGTGCCCAGTTTAGGCTATTTAGACCAGACGAATAGTTTAACGTGGATTCTGAACTACTCATAAGCATCCATGTCATAGCCAGGATTCGAATCTGAAGCCTGTGGTATCAAAGCGCTACCCAATTGGCCATCAGGCCGCAGGAATATTTGAAGAAGAGTATTGTATGTGAAAACAAAGATTCCATTACGATTTTATTAGTATTATTGTTTACAAAACATATTATGATATGGATTTTTGCAAAAAAATAATTGTAAACTTTTGATACTTTTGTGAAAACATTTTTTTTTTTTCTGTGTTGCTTTATGGACACTAATTAGTAATGTATAAAACTGATTGAAATTATGAATTTATTGTAAAAGGTATACCAATTAGTTTCTTGGATGTACTTTGCATTTTAACTTCTGCATTTTTGCATTTTAAGTTTTTAAAATTTCATTTACGAAAGTGAAATCTATGAAATAGAAATAAAAAGTATTTTTATAGTTTTGCAGTTTAATAGTTTGAAAATATAATTTATCACAGTAAAATCTAAATTTAAATGGAATTATCGACAATGATGAAAATGATACAGCGATATTGTTTCAGTTGGATAAATAACCGCAGGATAAGAAAGGATTAATAACCTTTCCAAACATCCTGCTGTCAGGATGGTTTGGAAAGAACAAGGTTTTTTTGTAAAGCTTCTCTCTGTTATTTATCAATTTTTGCGTCTGATTTCACCGAAGAGTTAAACAGCTTTCAGTTTCGTAAGTCACCATGCGTTTTCAATTGCAGAAAAAGAGCCAATTTATGATTTTCGTTAGTTGTTGTTAAAAAGAGAAGAAATTATCTTATTTCGCTACGTTTACTTTTGAAATTGAAAAATAAGAATTTATCTCATCGTTTGATTTCACTCTTCCCTTTCATTCGATTTTATGTCGAATGAGTGTTTTGAATTTCGGAAAAAGGAATATTTAAAGAAGAGTATGGTATGTGAAAACAGATATTTTATCACGATTTTATTAGTATTTTTATTAAACATATTACAATTGTATTTTTATTAAACATAGTAAATGTATTGTACATATTGTATTTTTGTCAGTAAAATTGTAAATTTTGCGTATTTTGCATAAACATTTACTATATTGTGTGTTGTTTTAAGGATAATAATTAGTAATGTACAAAATTAATTCAGTATGAATGTATTGTAAAGCGTGTATCAATTGGTGGCCTGATGGCAGAGGGATTAGCGTTTGGTGCCATAGGTTTCGGGTTTGAGTCCGGCGGGCCATGGATGTGTGTAGTTGTTCGGAATCCACTTTAAACCGTAGGTCCCGGTTTAATATGGCTGTTGAGCATTAGTCGTAGGGATGACAACCCTACCCCTAACAAAACATCTCTCGTCTCGCAATCTGCCAGTCTTGACCCACAATGGGGCTGTTGCGCCACTGATGATGATAGTGGTGACGTGAATTAGTGATAATTAGTTTCCTGAATGTAATAGTTTACATTTTAAGTAATTAAAATTTCATTTAAGAAATTTAAATCTATGAAATAGAAATAGACGGTATTTTTATAGTTTTGCAGTTTAGTGGCTTAAAAATATAATTTATCGCGGTAAAATCTAAATTTAATTGGAATTATTAACAATGACAAAGTGATACAGCGATATTGTTTCAGTTGGATAAATAAAATTAAATCGATTTGTAAATAATTGTTTTATAATAATTACGGATTTGTTATTTTAACTTTTAATGTAGCCTTAATACTTACCCTATATTTCAGATTCCCTTTGTCACATATCGAGGTCCCAGAACTCTTTGCTGCTGCACTTTTATATGGAAAGAATAAGTTTTTGCAAAGCTTCTCTTTGTTATTCTCAATTTTTGCGTTTGATTTCAACAAAGCGGAAAAACAAAGTGGAAACAGTTTCGTATTTTATATGTCGCTATTCGTTTTCAATTGCGGAAAACAGCCAATTTATGATTTTCGTTAGTGTTAAAGAAGAGAGGAAATGACCTTATTTCGCTACGTTTACTTTTGAAATTGAAAAATGTGAATTTATCTCGTCATTTGATTTCACTCCTAGTGCGATTTTCATTTCGAATGAGTGTTTTGTGTTTCGGAAAAAGGAGTATTTAAAAAAAATCAATATTGTATTTGAAAAAATTTACAAACATTATATCACGATTTTATTAGTATTATTGTTTACAAAACATATTATAATATGCATTTTTTGTAAAAAAAAAAATACATTTTATAATATGTATTATTTTAATCAAAAGAATTGTAAATTTTTCATATTTTTGTGGAAACATTTCCTATTTTTTTTTCTGTGTTGCTTTATGGATATTGATTAGTGTGCAAAAAAATTGATTAATGTGATTAGTGTGCAAATTACGAATTTAATGTAAAAGGGTATATCAATTAGTTTCTTGAATCTACTAATCTGCATTAAGTTTTTAAAATTTAATTTACGAAACTGAAATATATACATATATATAAAAAGTATAACTACTCTTTTTTTTGTGAGTTTATTTATTTAAAAATAACATTTTATTACAAACTACTAACCTTTATGTTTTTTTCTTCGTTATTCATATAAAAAATAGCCAAACAGTAATAAATACACCAATGAAGGTTTCCGAAAAATTAGGGAGCAGTATCTTCGATGGCTAATTACTAAGCGTGCTAGCATCTATGTGATTTTCAATGTTAAAAAAATTTCCATTGCAGTCTATGAGATTCCATCGTTTGTAAGTAGTACTCTGTGGAATTGACCTGTAGGACCTCTGTGGATATGAAAACTGTAGGGCGTTGCTAGAGGATGCGTTCTTGTCAGAAATTTGTTGCGCCTACAATTATACGTATGTTTTTAAACACGTCCTGACGTCAAAAAGCTTGAGTAGCATCGCTCTAACTTAACAAAAATTAAATGATAAATGCTCAAATGATTTACTTCACTTTCACAAAACCATTAACTTCTACACAAGCAATTCCATATTTAAAAATATTCCATTGCAGTCACTGAGATTCTGCCGTCTTTAAATAATACACTGTGAAATTGACCACAAAGGTATTTGTCAGAAATTTTGTGTATTGTGCGTCTACAATGATACGCAGGTTTTTAAATGAGCCCCGACTTCAAAAGTTTGAGAAGTATTGCTCTAACCAACTAAAAATTAAATTATAAAGAAACTCCTGATATACTTAACTTCCACACAAACCATTAACTTCCATAAACCATAACTTCTACTGAAGCAAATAATTTCCGTAATATTTACTCAAGCAACTAATTTACATAACTTCTACAGAAGCAACTAATTTACATAACTACTACCCCAAACAACTAATGTACATACCAACCAAGTAATCAGTACAGAGACCAGAATTTATTTACATTATTATCCTATTAAGCGAGACATCTTTCCGCATCATCTGCTTTGTGTCCGATCGCCGAAGTATGTGCTCTCTGTATTCAACAGATCTCATATCTTATTACAGTTGTTTGCTCTGATCGTGGCCACACGAAAACCAGAATAAATGCCGCAATATATTTCCTGCGGCATGTCCCTATCCAGGTGGTAATCAAATTAAGCTCGATGGCCAGTTAATAGAATAATCAGTTCAGACGGCAAGCCATCTGACGTCCCATCTGACGGAAGTGCTATGAGAAACGGCCGCATGTTTGCTTTGGCCACGATACCTTATTAAATTGCGCACAGTTTGTTGATTTGGTAGCAAAGGCGTGTTCAGTGTCAGACAGAGAGTCTGCTTTTGTTATTATTTACCGACTCAGGCGCACTTTCCGGAATTAGATTTGGCGATAGATTGTCATTAGAATCTGATTTGGAGTTCATAAGTGACGCCAAAGAAAATAGGATGGACCTAAAAAAATCCTTGAATAATTTGAATATTATAATATTTCAAAAGTTTTTTTTTTTTAAAAAATGAAACGATCGCAATTATTTAGTCATGAAACAAAACAGGCACGGAAGAAGTTAAGATGTCGCCATTAAAAAGATAGAACAAAAAATGATATAATAACATAAATAATAAATATATATATATTATTTGTCGATCTACTTAATTGGCGTAGGTCCGTTTCTTTTGGTCCATTTCATAATCAAGGCATTTAAATAAAATCTTTAGCAATAATGATAAAGGCATTACGCTGTTATAACAATACTTTCAAATTTGCCTCTTAAGGGAGTGATTTTTTTTTTATTCTAATGCAGTTGGCAAACACTTAGACAGCTGTCTTTGATGCCTTAAGGAAAGCGCTGCACCGACGTTACTCACTTAGCACTACCAGGAAGTGCGTGTAGCTTGAAGATAAGCTACGGACGAGGAGTAACAATATTCCCGCAACGCTCTACGATCCTGTTAGATCGAAACCTACGGTTTAAAGTGGATTCCAAACCACTACAAAACATCCATGAACCAGCAGGACTCAAACCCGAAACCTGCGGTACCGAACGTCAGAATATAAAATGCTCTCTGTATTCACCAGATCTCATATCTTATTACAGTTGTTTGCTCTGATCGTGGCCACAGAATAAATGCCGCAATTTTTCCCGCGGTATGTCCCTATCCAGGTGGTAATCTTCCGTGGTACAGCTCCTAAATAGGTTGGCTACTAGGACCGCTAGAGTCTATGTGATTTTCGATATTAAAAACATTTCCGTGGCAGCCTCTGAGATTCTTCCGTCTGTTAGTAGTACATTGTGGAATTGACCATCTAGATATAAAACTGTGAGTCCTTACTAAAGGATGCCTTTTTATCAGAAATTTGTATATATGGCGGCTACAAATATTCGTAGGTTTTTAAAAGTGTCCCCACTTAAAAATTTGAGAAATATTGCTCTAACTTAACCAAAAATAAAATTATAAAGGACCTTCTGATTTACTTAGCTTTCACAAAAACCATTAATTTCTATAACTTCTACTCAAGCAACTAATTTACATAACTTTTACTCAAGCACCTAATTTCCATTACTTCTACTCAATTAACTAATTTACATAACTTCTACACAAACAACTAATTTCCATAACTTCTACCCAAGCAACTAATTTCCATAACTTCTACTCAAGCAACTAATTTCCATAACTTCTACTCTAGCAACTAATTTCCATAACTTATACTCAAGCAACTAACTTACGTATCTTCTACAGAACAACTAATTTATACTTCTACACAAGCAACTAATTTACATAGCTTCTACAACTAAACATTAATTTCCATAACTTCTATTCAAGCAACTAATTTACATAACTTCTATTCAAGCAACTAATTTACATAACTACTACAGAAATAACTAATGTACATACCTCCCAAGTAATCAGTACAAAGACAAGAATTTATTTCATTATTATCCTATTAAGCGAGACATCTTCCCGCATCATCTGCTTTGTTGCGATCCCCGAAGCATCTGCTCTCTGTATTCAACAGATCTCATATCTGATTACAGTTGTTAGCTCTGATCGTGGCCACAGAATAAATGCCGCAATAAATTTCCCGCGGTATGTCCCTATCCAGGTGGTAATCAAATTAGGCTCGATGGCCAGTTAGTATAATAAGCAGATCCGACGGCCTTTCCCCCCCCCCCTGCTATGAGAAACGGCCGCGTGTTTGCTTTGGCCGCGATACCTTATTAAATTGCGCACAGTTTGTTGATTTGGTAGCAAAGGCGTGCTTAGTGTCAGATAGAGTCTGCTTTTGTTATTATTTACCGACTCAAGTGCACTTTTCAAAATTAGATTTGGCGATAGATTGTCATTAGAATCTGATTTGGAGTTCATAAGTGACGACAAGAAAATAGGATTGGCCTAAAAGGTCTCAGAATAATATGAATATTGTATTAAAATAAAACAGGCTTGTTAAAATGTCATTAAAAAAATAGTTGTCGTTGATTGTATTTAGTTTCAGGGGCATTTTATAAATTAAATCATATTTAAAATCTTTTATTAGCATAAAATTTCACAAAAAAATAATACACAGTAGCTTAAAAATAATATTTAAGTTGCTTCCGAAATCAATTTTGAAATAAAACCTTTTGAATAGCTCGGAAGAAAAACTATTTAAATGTTATTGATTTTAAAAAAAATAAAATTATAAATTGTCCTTTTAATCTTTTATAAGTATAATTTAAAAAAAAAAGTCGAGTTTTCTCAAGTTGCATTAAATCAATTTTGAAATCAGTTGAAACAAAGAACCTATTTGAATATTGAATATACATCATAATCAGATTAAAAACAATTTTTAATGGTTTAATGCCATAATAGAAATTAAGCAATCCCAAAAATTCTATTTAAAGCCTTTTATCAGCATATAATTTCACAAAAAATAAAATAAAAAACTAAAACTGCTGAAATCTTCACAAATTGCTTCCAAAATCTATTTTGAAATCAGATGAAATGAAAGAACTTTTTGAAAGTTGAATATACATCAACGAAAATAATTAAAAAGAAAAACTATTTAAATATTATTGATTTTATGGGCATAAAAAAATAAATAAGCAATTTATAAATTAGGTCCTATTTAAGGTCTTTTATAAGCATATAATTTCACAAAAAAATTGCTGCCAAAGTCTTAACAAGTTGCTTCCGAAATCCATTTTGAAATCAATTAGAAAGAAGCAATCTTTTGGTTAATCGAACATATTTCAACAAAAAATAATCAATAGAAAAATTTGAAAAATGTTGGTTTTATGGGCATAATAGAAATAAAAAAAGAATAAGCTAATGACAAATTGGATTCTATTTAAAATCACCATATAATTTCACAAAAAAAAATTATAAAAAAACTGAAATCTTTCTAAGCTGCTTTCGAAATTCATCTTGAAATCAGTTGAAGAGAAAGAATCATTTGATTAGTTCAAAGTATTTCAACGAGAATAACAGAAAGAAAAACTACAAAAATTATTGTTTTCATGGGCATAAAAAATAAATAATAAGCAAATGACTAACGGCTCCTACTTAAGACCTTTCATCGGCATATAATTTCACAAAAAAATAATAAAAACCCCTATTGTAATCTTTACAAATTGCTTCGAAATCCATTTTGAAATCCAATGAAAAGAAGAAGTCTTTTGAATAGTTGAACTTATTTCAACGAGAATAATCAATATAAAAATTAAGTAATTATTGATTTTTATGGGAATAAAGAAATAAATAATAAGATAAAGATAAATAGATCCTATTTAAAGCCTTTTATAAGCAAATAACTTCACTAAAAAAAAATTAAAAACCTACAAATCTTTACAAATTGCTTCCCATTTTGAAATCGAAGAAATCTTTTGATTAGATGAGCATATTTCAAAGAATAATCAAAAGAAAAACTTTTTAAAAATTATTGGTTTCTTGGGCATGTAAAGTAAAGAATAAGCAAAATTTAAATTAAATCCTATTTAAGGTCTTTTATCAGTACATAATTTCACATAAAAAAAAAACTGAAATTACAAAAATCTCAAATCCATTTTGAAATCAAATAAAATGAAAGAACTTTTTGTAAGTTTAATATACTTCAACGGGAATAATCAAAATAAGGGCTATTTAAAAATTAATGGTTTCATGGACATTATAAAAATAAAAAATGAATAGGCAAATGACAAATAGGATCCTATTTAATGTCTTTTATAAGCATATAATTTCACAAAAAAATCGCTGCCAAAGTGTTAACAAGTTGCTTCCGAATTCCATTTTGAAATCAATTTAAAAGAAGCAATCTTTTGGTTAATCGAACATATTTCAACAAAAATAATGAATAGAAAAATTTAAAAAATATTGTTTGTTTGGGCATAATAGAAATAAAAAAGAATAAGCAAATGACAAATTGGATTCTATTTAAGGTCTTTTATCACCATATAATTTCACAAAAAAATTCGAAATTCATATTGAAATCAATTGAAGAGAAATAACCTTTTGAGTAGTTGAATATACTTCAATGAGAATAATCAGGAGTAAATGTATTTAAAATTTAATGGATTCATGGGCATAATAAGCATAAAAAGGAATAAGGTGAATGACAAATAGGATCCTATTAAAGGCCTTTTATCAGCAACGATTTCACATAAAAAGCGCTACTGAAATCTGCGCAAATTGCCTCCGAAATCCATTAAGCAGTCCTCACACTCCCATTCAAAATCCACCACCTGATATTTTTTTGCCAATTTTTATGCTTCCTTATTACGACCATTATGGCTGTTTATTGTGCCACCATACTACGCCTCGTTGCTCCTGCTTTTGTCGAGCTTTTTACAAAGTGTGCAAAATAGATACAATTCCCGATCCAACGGCATCCACAACGACATCGTTGTCCAACACGGCATGTCGTGTTCCACAACCATCTACGAGAACGATATCGGACATTATGGGGACACATGGTTTATTGTCTTCCATGCTTAATTCTTTTTCCCCTTCTGCAACAATGCCTTTTTTAACTCGGTGCGTCGACTTCAAACTGTGGAATTGTCGCTCTGGAAGCCGGGCTATTCAAGAACCCTACACGCAACAGGATCTACTGGAGGATTAATAGCGCTTTGCAACGCGATTCTGCTCTTAAAAAGTGAACTTTTTCCTCTCCGTTGAATCTGCTTTTCCTAAGCCAATCGATGTCTGGATCGTCTTCATTCGTGACATCTTCTCGATTTTTTTTTCCTGTCGTAATACTTCGAGTCTCGTTTACTGGGAGAGGGCTTCTTGTCTCTGAAGCGTGGCTGTGAACATCCAAGATGGAGGGGGACAGTCTGGATAGTGTGGTTTTACTGGAATGTGGTCTTCATTTATTTCTTAATGCAAAATGTTTCTTCTCGTTTCGTATCGTCTTTTCATTTCAATGCTTTACAGTTTTCGTTTTTGGATATTGCTAAATTTACTAAGTACAATTGTAATTTAACACTTAAATGAACTCACGAATAGCCTATGATACAGTAAGGGAACATGCGCATAAGTAACAAAAGATAGAGAAGGATAGCTTGGGAAATGTAGTATGCATAGTGTAGTTTTGATAATACTTGTGAAATATCAACATTAGTAATAGTCTTCTTCTTCTTCTTCATTAAGCGACCTGATTGTCTGTTGGCTAACACTCTGTACTACAACGAAAGTGTTAAGCAGTCCTTTCATAAACAACAATGCTGTTTTTTTCTTTAATTGACTGCGAACGCACGGCCTAAATGGCCGAGTGACTAGCGCTATGGCGTTCATTACCACAGGTTTAGGGTTCGTGCTCAAGTGGTGCCATGGATGTTTGTAGTGGTTCGGAATCCCCTTTAAACCGTATTTCCTGGTCTAATAGGATCGTAGAGCGTTTTAAAAGTAGTGTAACTCGCGCCCGTAGCATATCTTCAAAATACACGTGCCCCCTGGCAAGTGCTAAATAAGTAAAACACGTGCCGGCCCTTCCTTATGACATAAAGATTAACTGTCTCTGTATTGTCAGTTTCATTTATAACAATGATATAAACTCACTATTAGCAAATGATACACGAAGAGAACAAGTACATAAATACCAAAGATAGAGAGAGATGGTTAGAGAAATTTAGTATGGATAATGTAGGTTTGATAATAAAATAACACTTATTCTCATAACATTTTGTGTAACATTAACATTCGTATTAGTGTTCTTCTTTTTGCGGCTTCATGGCTAATTTTTAAGTTTTCTGGCCTTTGGTACCACAGGTTTCAGGTTCCAAACCTGGCGGTGGAATGCATGTTTGTGAGCCGTTAAATCCCCGTTAAACTGTAGGTCCCGTTCAAATTAGTTTAAAGTGTGCACAAAAATTAACGTAGAGTTACAAATTAAACCATTTTTTTTTTTAATTGGAACCACCCCATAGTAAAATCAAAGCTTTTGTCTCTTGGCAGATTTCATGGCAAGATATGCTTATTTTTACGAGGTAGGGTTCTCAGCCCTACGCCCAATGCTCTATCGTCATATTAGACAAGAACCTACTATTTAAAGTGGATTCCGATCTACTACAAACATCCCTGTCCCCGCCGGAACTCGAACTCGAAACCTGTGGCATTGAGGGCCAAAGCTCTAATTTGTGTTAGTCTAATATATAAATTTTCAAACCTGCTTGTAAACTTCATGGAGAAATCGTTAAGCATCTTTGCAATGCAATATTTAATAATGAAGATATTTTTCATTTTAATTTAAAGTTTCAAAATATCTGTCTCCTGATATAAATTTTTATAACTCATTTATTTCAAAAGTTGTTTAAAGCGGCACATTACGACATGTTTTATTTGCAATAATAACAACTATTTCATTTTATTATGACACATCTCCTTTTGAACATTTTCATGTAAGTAAATATTTTGAATAATGAAAATTTTAATAAATAAAGAAGCAATAAATAATTCAATAAACAAATATCAAATTTCTACCAAATATTCTTTGTAATCATTTTATTGCATTTCTAGAAATCTAAAATTGAAAGACAAAATTTTTTATTTCTATAGAATAGCTATTGCTAAACTCGAATGACCTCTTTCATGCCTAACCCATCATTTGAGGGATAGTTAAAAATAAATTAGCTTCAATACAAATGTTACAAAAAAAAAGCCAATACTTGAAAGGACTGTTTTGTAGAGTTTAAATTATTGATTTACCATTATACAAACAAAACATATCAATCAAAAGGGAATATAAATATTATCAACACAAAATAGTATCGATTATTTGAAAAACCTAACATTGCAAAAGTGGGCATATTTTCTTTGCGACCGTCAACCTTTAAAATGTTTATCACTATAGAAACATAACAAATACCGAATATTGAATTCAGTTTCATGCTGATAATGGTAGATGTTACTAAAGGAAATTATTTTTTGGTTTTATAATATATAATTGAATTCCCTTTTTCTTACTGGATACTTATTATTATTTTTGATAAAAAATAAAATATAGCGCTAAAAAATTTAATAAATTCGTAAAAAAAAAAAATATTATCTCTAAAACAAAATATTAAAAGTACTTTAGCGTAAAAAGATTCTTTAAATTTATTTGCTTATGTGTTTACCATCGTAGACCTCATATTATTTCTTTATTGTCTTAAATTTCTTGGTTGCAAGGCAGATGCATACAATAATTTGTGTAACCTTTTAATCATAAAGTAGTTTAAAAAGAACGAATTCACTCAAAAGAGAAATGTCTACCATTCATTATAAACAAATTGAATCAGAAATGCAAACTTTTTCATGGATAAGAAATTAGCTTCTTAGTTTGGTGGTTAAATTAAACTTAACTGATCTGAAGATCGGTCACTAATATCAGAGCTATCAAGTGAATTAATCAAGTCATAAAATTGATACATGGTATACATGAATACATTATGCATTATAGTCTTGAAAACATTATGCATTATAGTCTTAAAAACATTACGCATTATAGTCTTGAATACATTATGCGTTATAGTCTTGAATACATTATGCAATATAGTTTTGAATACATTATACATTATAATATTTAAATTAAACTCAAATTATCTTTAAAGCAACTTTTAAGGTCACAAATAAAGTGATGAAATTTCACAACCAACACCAGCTGAAATAATGGATGGCTTAAGTAATAATGGACAAGGGATTTTGAAGTTTTCCTTCCTTTTAAGTCTAAATGCTGTAATGTGGTAGTCTGTATAACAAAGAAATTTACATTCATGCAAATTTTATTCATTCATGTTCTCATATTCATTTATTCTTCATGTTCTTTTATATCATTTATTCATTCATGTTCTTTTATATCATTCATTCTTTATTCGTTCTTTTATATCATTCATTCTTTATTCGTTCTTTTATATCGTTGATTATTTTATATCATTCATTGTACTTTTCTTTTTCATTCATTCATTTTCTTTTGCTCATTTATGCTCTCTCATATACTTGACTTTTTACCGTTTATTTTTTTATATCATTCATTCTTTATTCGTTCTTTTATATCGTTGATTATTTTATATCATTCATTGTACTTTTCTTTTTCATTCATTCATTCATGTTCTTTTGCTCATTCATGTTCTCTCATATACTTGACTTTTTACAGTTTATTCTAAGAATCATATTTTCCATATTTTGCTTCAAGTTTTGTTATTCTGATCATCATTTTCTTATCTCAAGTTGTTAGATATTGTCCACTTCAAAACGATTCAGTCTCTCAGAAGATGATTTCTGTTCCTGTGGAGAAACTGGAGAACCTCTCCACTATGCAACTATACTAAATTTTAAAATCCCTTCAGCATCTTAATAATAATAATTCCCTTTAATCAGCATCTTAAAATCCCTTCACAGCTTTTTCACATTCAGTGGCACAGAAATGTAATTTACAAACCAAGAGCCAGATGGAAAAATCATCAAATTAATGCATTTTACAGAAGAAAATGAACATTTAATCATCCCAAGAAACCATATTACTCTTGAAACGCAAATCGAATTCTGTGTAGCCATTCTGTCTCTCTAACCAAAAGTATTGCATTATTCACAGAATAAAGCCTTCATAATATTTTTGTATCTCATGCCATACTTTATATTTTCACTTGACTTAAAAATAAGGCATATGCTTAATCTTATTTTTTTCTTATTTGTTCCTTCTGCATTGTATACTTTTCGTTTCACTTATGCTTGTTAGTCATATAATATTAGGTTAGTTTATAGTTGCTGCTAAATTATTTACAATAGCGTATCATTGCTGTTTAACTCATTGTACTCATGCATTTCTGTAATTGTAAGTTTTTACTAATATTATTATTATTGCTATTTTACCACCTTCAACCAACTTTTAACTGGTTAACTTTTTTTGCTTTTTACTGGTGAACTTTTAACCACCAACTTTTAACTGGTAAGGGCTAGAGAAGGGAGGTGTGACGTAAAGGTTCATGTTGAATATGATGTCCAAAAAGGGTTGAATAGCATGAAACATATCTATAACTGGACAAAGAAATTAATCTGGTTTAATTCTGGTAAAATGGTTCTGGTTCTATTAATCTGGTTTAATTCTGGTTCTTTCAAATCTGGTTTAATTTTACTGTTTAACTTTTTTTTTTTTTTTATTGGTCAACTTTTAACTTTTAACCACCAACTTTTTAACTGGTAAAAGGCTACAGAAGTGAAAAGAAATGAAGTAAAGATAATGTCTATGTTGAGGATGATGTTCAAAATGGTTGAATAACATGAAACGTATCTGTAACTGGAAAAAGAAATTAATCTGGTTTAATTCTGGTAAAATGGTCCTGGTTCTACTAATCTGGTTCTTTTAAATGTGGTTTAATTTTACTGGTTAACTTTTTTTGCTTTTTACTGATCAACTTTTAACCACCAACTTTTTAACTGGTAAAAGGCTACAGAAGTGAGGTGAAGGTAATGTCCATGTTGATGATGTTCAAAATGGTTGAATAACATGAAACATATCTGTATCTGGAAAATGAAATTAATCTGGTTTAATTCTGGAAAAATGGTTCTGGTTCTACTAATCTGGTTTAATTCTGGTAAAATGGTTCTTGTTCTTTTAAATCTGATTTAATTTTACAAATTAACTTTTTTTGCTTTTTACTAGTCAACTTTTAACTTTTAACCGCCAACTTTTTAACTGGTAAAGGGCTACAGAAGTGAGAAGTGAGGTGTGAGGTAAATAAATGATGTTCATAATGGTTGAATTAAAATTAATTTCGCCTTACTCTGAAAATTTAAATTTAAATTTGATCCCCGATATATGAAAATGCTAAATAATTCTGTCACTTATTTTGTAAAAATAGATATCTATATGATATTTATTTATATTGTAAATATCGATATTTAGAATATAGATACTAGTATATCGATATTATAGATATCGATATTTAAATTATATAGATACTGGTATATTCATATTCTAGATATCGATATTTAAATTATATAGATACTGGTATATCGATATTATAGGTATCGATATTTATATTATATAGATGTCGATATTTAGATTATGTAGATATATCGATATTTAGATTATATAGATATATATATATTTAGATTGCATAGATATATTATAGACAACGATATTTAAGAGAGACTATTTCATATGCAAATAACTTCTGTAACAGATTGTTTAAAGATTAATTTATCTTCTAAGTTTACTTAATGGTGTAATAATAAATTTCTTTCAATGTTTGCGATAATCTCAATTCAAGGCAGAGCAAAATATTTATTTATTGATTTCTAAAATAAATCAAAAGAGAGAAACGAATATTTGAGTCAAGTTGGTGTTACGATAAACATCTTTTTTTTTTTTTTTTTGTATTCAGCATAATTTTTTTTGCGGCCGTCAACCTTTAAAATGTTTATCACTATAGAAACATAACAAATATCAAATATTGAATTCAGTTTGACACTGACAACAGTAAACGGCCCTAAAGTAAATATTATTGGCTTTATAATATATGGTGTATCACCTTTTTTACTTGATATTTTTAATTATTTATTAGTAAATTAATGTATGTTATGTAATTTTAAAAGTAATTTAACATAAAAAGGTTTTTTTTTAATTCATACTATTTAATCATAGTTTATTAATTATTAGTTTTTTTTTTAATAGAATTTATTGATACCTTTTCTTTCTTTGTTCATTTAAGATTGATATTATATGTTTTGGTTTTTACATTAAATTATAAATTTTATGGTTAACCAGTATAAAGACCCATGCAGTTAAATTTTTTATTTAGCATGATATAACTAGGTAAGAAAGCTAACTGACCCGACTATCACAAATTAATTTCAAACACAAATCAAACTGCTGATATTGAAAAGTAAAAGTAGATTGATGTACACGTATTGATGTCTTAGAATTGTATTCATGTCTTAGATAATAATTCTTGTTAATTCTTGGTAATACGTTATAATTCTTGTAATTCCGGGAAATATCACACAGTTATGTAAATACATATTAGGAGATATATAAACAAAGCCTTTGTTTACTTGGTGTACACAAAATTAATAAATTTGAGTGATTGATATCTCTTAGTATCTCAAAGTACGTTCAAGAAAAACGTACTGAATATGAAGTATAATGAAGTATACTACTGTGTCCAAAAAGTAAGACCAGTTTTCAATTTAAATTTTCCGGGAATATGGTATTTCTAATTTTTTTTTTCCTTTTTTAGGTTGTTGGCACTGTTCTTGACATTTGTGTGAAATTTGACGTCAAAATATTTATTAGTGTTTGAGTTACGTTTGACTTTGTGGGACGCTAAAACTGATTCCGGCGATTTTTGAATTGTCTGAATTAATTGAACAAAGAACTTCCATTCAATTTTGTTTTTCGAAAACGTATAGAATGTTGCAGAATGCATTCAGTGAGAATTCCTATATCGGAAAGAAATGTTTACAAGTGGTAAAAACAGTTCAAAGAAGGCAGAGAACGCGTTGAAGACGAAGAGCCCTCTGATCGACCACCAACCTCAACCGACGAAGCTCACATCAAAAACATCAAAGATTTGGGGCTTGCCAACCGTCTATTTACAATTAGAGACCTTGATAATAATGTTGGAATTTCAAAATTCGACTTTTAAAAGATGTTTTGAAACTCAAACGCGTCAAAATCTTGATTGGTACCGAAAACACTGAATGTACAACTCACACTGCATTGATTCTTCGTGACTTTTTCACCAAAATTGAAACCCATATAGTTCCACAACCATCGTATTCACCTAATTTAGCATCGTGCTACTTCTGGCTATTCACTAAACTCAAAAGACCACTGCGAGGACACCATTTTGAGTCGATTTAAGTGACATTCAAAAATCGCCGGAATCAGTTTTAGCATCTCACAGAACCAAGCGTAACTCAAACATTAATGAATATTTTGAAGTAAAATTTCTCACAGATGTCAAGGACAGTGTCAACAACTTAAAAAAAAATTAAAAAAAATGAAATACTTTATGCCCGGAAATTTAAATTGAAAACTGGTCTTACTTTTTGGACACATAGTAATTCAAGTATAATTTATTACGAAATCAATCAATCTTCATTATAAGTAAATAATTTCATCTATTTCAAAGTTGTCCTAAGAGAGACAGTACGAATATTACTTTGATGTACTACAATCAACCAAGGGATTTTGCTTCGAAACGTATAGATGTTCATGGTTACATTATAACTTAATAAAAACATTTCCTTTCTGTCTCACTTTTTGCAATGTGTCAACATCATTTTGTAACGTGTCAATTAATTCTCGAATACTATGTAAAGGACCCATTACTTTGAAAAGATTAAAGAATAAAGTTTGTTTCATCGTCAAATTAGAAGTGTTATAACTAAAAAAATACCAACTGTCTTAAGAGAGAAGTTTTATCTAAAACTTGAGACTAGACTAAACTAAAGTTTGTTCTCAAAACTACTGAAAGCACATAAAATTACTGCACAATCCCCCTCTCCTCATGGATATTCATTACTTCCTCGTCACCTTGAAAGCACCTTTAAAGCCCTACGATACGATACCCTACAGGGCCACCCATCAAAGAGAAGCACTAATTGGAGCTGTTCGGGGCCTAGATTTGCACTACATGTTTGTACAGGGACAACCTCCACTTGACAGCAGGTCGCACATTTCTCTATTTCAAAGTCCTGGAAGGTTTAAGTGCAAATCGTAGTCAATTAACTTCGATGGTGGAGTCGTGGGTGATGGCTTGGCACCCCTTTTCGTTCGGGAGGGGTGCGGGGGCTTTGAAAGGGGTGGAAAAAGATCTTCTGCCATTGTGTCCGGGGAATGGAAAGCTGTTGACATTTCGGCTGTGTGTATTTAAGAGTTGAGGTGTCTCGTGTGGTAGTTTAAATCAGAGGATTTGTTGGCTTTTGGTTGCAGGCCGTGTAAATTTGATTCTTTTGGATGTGTTGTAAATGGTTAAGTAATTTGATGGCAAAGATCTGAGTTGAATATCAAGTAAAAGTTGAATGTCAAGTACATGTTCTGAGTTTCAAAGGGAATAAAGCTTTTAAAGAAATTAAAGTTGTTAAAATTAGATTTATATTTATATTTTTTATATATTTATTTATAAAGAGAATATTATAATTCCATATGCTGGGAAACATAAGAAATAAGAGATAAACATTTAAAATATATAATGCAATATAAACAGTTTGTTAAAATTTATAAAAATTATACATTTTTGCAGTTTTTATGCTAAAAAGCATATTAGCAGTTTTAATACGAATTAAATTATAAATGTTATTTTGGTATATAGTAGAAAATATTTTTCCTAAATGATTCAAAGAAACTTTCTCGCTTCTGTGAGAAAAAAATTTATAAATATCAAAAAGAATTTCAAAACGCAAATCCTACAGCAATTATGAGTATAATCTGTAACGTGAATGATAGAAAGTACGTATGCGTGTATTTAATAAAATGTTTCTTAAGCCAAAAGGTATTTATAAGCATAGTGCGTATTAATGCAAATACAAGGAGTGCGTATTAATGCGTATTAATGCCATTACTAAATGTGCGCAATTAAAATTTAATAAAGGGATAATGGTTGAATGTTATAAAACTATTCAGCGTTTTATAAATTATATATGTGGTTTTTATTTTCAAAATGTATATAAAGTTTTAATAAAATATTGTTATTTTAGTTGAAATCGAACAGTTGATTTCGCCCGCTATTTAATAATATTAATAATTAAATTGAATTGAATCGATATTTATCGATATTTAAGAAATATTTAGAAATTATATGAATTTTCCAAAAAAATTTTTTAATATTTAATAATAAACTTTTAACTAAATAAAGAAAGGTTTAATAATAAACACTTAATTAAATAATGATATGTTTAACAATAAACTTTTAACTAAATTATGAAAACTTTCATAATAAACATTTAATTAAATAAGGAAAGATCTCATAATAAATTTTTAACAAAATAAGAAAAACCTTAATAATAAAAAAATGAAAGGTTTAATAATAAACGTTTAACTAAATAAATAAATGTTTTAATAAACGATTAACTAAATACTAAATAAATAAGGAAGGTTTAATAATAAACGTTTAACTAAATAATTAAAGTTTTAATAATAAACGTTTAACTAAATAAATAAATGTTTAATAATAAACGATTAACTAAATAAGGAAAGTTTTAACAATAAACGATTAACTAAATAAGGGAAGGTTTAATAATAAACGTTTAACTAAATAATTAAAGTTTTAATAATAAACGTTTAACTAAATAAATAAGTGTTTAATAAACTTTTAACAAAATATTGAAAGGTTTAATAATAAACTTTTAACAAATAATTAAATGTTTAATAATAAACTTTTAACCAAATAATTAAATGTTTAATAATAAACTTTAAACAAAATCATGAAAGGTTTAATAATAAACTTTTAATTAAATAATGAAAAGTTTAATAATAAACTTTTAACAGAATATTGAAAGATTTATTATTAAACTTTTAACTAAATAATGAAGGGTTTAATAATAAATTTTAACTTATTAATAATTATTAATTTTCTTCTCACTGTTTTCAGCTACAAAAACAATGTTTAAATAATTTAAAAATATTTCACGTGCATTTTGATTTATAATTCTTCTTCTTATATATATATATTTTACGACCAGATGACCGAGTGACTAGCGCTCTGGTGTTCTGTGCCATGGATGTTTACAGTGTTTCGGAATCCATTATGAAAAGTAGGTCTCGGTCTAAATGACTGTAGAACGTTGGGCGTAGATTTGACAACCCTACCCGTAAAAAGAAAGCAGCTCCTGTCTCGAAATCTGCCAGTAGGTTGACGGCACACTATGGGGTTGTTGTACCACTGATGATATGATTATATATATTATATTAAAATATTTTGTTCTTATGTATATATATATATATATATATAATAGTACTAACAGAATATTATCCAGAAATTAAAACAAAAGTTGTATTTTAATCGAATAATAAGAATTATAAATAAAAATGTATACGCACACATACATATATATGTGTATATACATGTTTATACATGTATATACGTTATATATACGATATATACATGTATACACACACACATATATATATATATATATGTATATGTATATAAATAAATACCTAGATATATGCATACATATTTTATTCTGAATAGAAATAATTACACAAAAAAGTCCTTCATGTATTTTATGTCTTTTTTTAAAAACTGTTGTTATCTCAGTAAAATCTCAAACATCCGTTCTCTACTTAACCAGAATGTAAAAATTACTTACAGAGCACAGGTTATTTATGGAAACTTCAAGGAAAAAGGTCAATACTTTGAGCAGAACACTCCCCACAACTCGAAATTAATACACCTTCCTTTAAAAATTATCTGCGCGTTAATAAAGTGTCAAACACATTCTTTCTCAAAACAAGTTTTTCGCACATCGTTCATTCCAGATAAATTCAAAGGAATCTTGTTGCAAACTTAATTAAAGTATTGAGAAACTAAGCTTTAAAGTTTACAAAAAAAAAAAAAAAGAATTTTTTTTTAAATATGTATAAGTGAAAGCTTTCTGTAAAGGATAAATAATTGTGAAGGATAAATGATTGAAATCTGCAATATTTCATAAAGAATTATGTCTCCTAATTCTTACTTATTAAAAATGTTTCGTTTGTTACTAATGTAAATGTCAATTTTTATTTGGAGTGAGCTAGTGTAGAAATGGGGGGATCAATTATTTTCAAACAGAATTTTTGAAATAATGACAGATACAATTAGCATCTTTTTTAATGTGGACGTTCTAAAGTTTTCGTTTCTGATAATTGTAGGAAACAGATCAGGGGTGGCCAACTCGCGAAAACTAAAGAAAGTATTATTTTGGTTTAAATATTTCACTGCAATCAGTTTATATTTTGCAAAATATAAAAATTACTGTTTATACCAGGATTAGGAAACCAGCGGCTCGGCTTGAAAATTTTTCAGGCCCGTGAGATTTATCACACTTTTGCAAAATATATTTATTTTATAATGGCCAAAGTAGTAAAAACCAATGCATTATGAGTACATCCATCTTTACCTTTCGTTTAATAAATAGACTTTACAAATAAGTCAAATTTGTTTTGCTTCTGTCTCTTTCTTTGCCTGAACTTCATTATCCTTAATTTATGGACATGAGTGTATATATAGAACGTGTGTAGGAATATATATAACATAGAGGAACTATATAGATGTATGTTCTATTTAACAAATGAGTCTTGCAGGGGGATAGCCTATCAGGCCACGTTATTCAATTTGGCTTTACATATAGTAATAGAAACGATTATACAGAGAGGCATAATCTTAAATAGATCCAGCCAATTCTACGCGTATGTTGACGATTTTGTGATCATTTCAAGAAACGAATAAACTTTGAAGGAAAGCTTTAAAACAGGTGAGGCCATCCCGCGGCCCACCATTTTTCCGACTCGTGAGATTTATCACACTTTTATAAAATATGTTTATTTTATAATGGCCAAGGAGTGAAAAAAAAAATGTATTACAAAATTAGATTATTTGTGCATCCCTATATTCAAAAATAAACTGTCGAAATGATGAGAAGAAATTATCTTTGGTTTTGAAATAATATTCTTGCTACTATAGGACAGATATTGCCTGTTTTATTAATGAGTTTACAGTTATGAGTTCGCAGAATAATTAAATTATAAAAACCAATTACGATGCAACACCAATAACGATGTGCAAATACTTAAATTGAGATCAATTTGCAAAAGCTAAGTGAAAGAGTGGAGAAACACATATCGCACTAGTAAAATAAATATTTTTTAATGACTTCATTTTTTTTTATTTCGTTTATATTTATATATTTTTATATTTCATTTTTAGTGTTATATACTTCTTTACAAGGTGCTTTTAGTATCATTATTATTATATCATATATGCTTACATGTAAGAATAATGGTAAACACAATAATAATAACTCATTATGTTTCAATTTTTCACTCCAAAAAAAATGTCAATAAAGTCTAAATCTACTAGGGGGATAAATAATTTTATATGCAGCCCGCGGAGTTAAGATGCATTTCCAAAATGGCCCGCAACATCTTTTGAGTTGGCTACCCTTGCTTTAATGTTTAAATGAAATAATCATATTAAAGATGATACAAAAAGTTGCCATGGAAGAAACGATACTAAATAAAAATTACAGCATAATTCAAAGCGTAGCAGAATCCTTGACACCCGATGAACCATCTTGCGATATGACGTTATTTACATCACTTCCGTTACGTAAACATTATTACAAACCAACATTTATAAATTCTTCCAAGTTTAAAAAATTACCCCACAACCTTTCTATGACGTAAGGCCTTCACTTTAATTTTCTGCAATTCTAATCCTCGGAGAAATTATTAAATTATTATAAAGCAGTATTTGACAATGCAAGAATAATTTTACATAAACTAAATTATGTTTTCTAAAATTTCTAGTTTTAAAATTTCTAGTTTTTTTAAATTTCTAGTTGTACATAAACTACATTGTTTTATTAATATTTTTTTAAGATTTAAATAAAATAATCACATTAAAGATGATACAAAAAGTTGTCATGGCTACACGAAGTAACAATGCTAAACATAAAATTACAACATAGTTCAGCGCTTAGCAGAATCCATGACATTCGATGAACAATCTTGATATCTGACGTTATTTACATCACTTTCGTTAAGTAAACATTATTACAAACCAAAATTTATAAATTCTTCCAAGCTTAAAAAACTACCCCACAACGCCTTTTGTAACAAATGACATTCACTTTAATTTTCCGCCATTCTAATCCTTGAAGAAATTATTAAATTCTCCCAAATAACACCGAGTCAGTTATTACAGCACTGAAACTCATCATTTCAAATCCCATGTTTGAAAACTCTCATCCTGTGTTTCCAAAACAGCTGAATTCCCCAAACCTCCTAAAACTTGAGCGTGGGATTTGAAGGAAACCAGAAACAAACCTCAGTTTCCCAGAAACAGAGGGAGAAATTTATGTAAAAAGAAGAAACTGACATTTACGCTTTCTTCCATTTCAGCCTCCTCTAAAGGGATGGATTTATTGCTATCTACATAAATGCAGCGCGTTCAGACGCTACACGTGAGAATTCGTTTCTTCTCGGGGTGGGAAAGGGAATGAGAAATGTATCCTCCTTTCGTATCTGTAAAATATGAGAATCTTATTTTCTTAAGGTTATTGCCCATCTTGTAGATGTGCAACAATTAGTTTAATTTAAAAAATTAATTTGTTCTAACTTGATTTACACTGTTATAAAATAAATTGCTAAGTAGAAAATTAATTTACATAAAACGATATCAAAATAGATTCTGATTAAAATTAATTTGTAGATTGGTAATTATTTATAGTTAAAATTTTTTAGCACAGGGGTGGCCAACCCAAATTATATTGCGGGCCACTTTGGAAATGCATCCTAACTCCGTGGGTCGCATATAAAGTTATATATATATATCCCCTTATTAGATTTAGACACACTACAGACATTTTTTGGAGTGAAAAATTGAAACAGAATGAGTTATTATTATATTGTTTACTGCTATTGTGTACTTGAGCGACCTGTGGGGGTCGTCTCGAGAGTTGCCGTACACCCCACCACCTTGACGACACCTGTCGTCCCACTTCTTGGTCATGTAGATCTCCCCGTAGGACCACTTGGCGATCTTCTTCATCTGCTGGATCTTCCTGGGGGAAAAGCGGAATCAAATTTCTCATGCGGTTCAGTAAGAGTGAAAGAACAATAAACAGCAAAATTATCAACATTTCATTAAACACGTTTATTCTAGTCCTGAACTTATGGGTATGCAAGCATAATACTCACCAAACACCTTCATTTTAGTGTTCAGCAGAGTTTAACTTACTTTATGCAACCGCATCAATGATGAGAATAAATGTTTTTCATTGGAATTGATAATTTTTCATTTATTTCTTAAGATAAAATGTCTCTTGTTTAATATCCTGTTTTGTATGAGTTCTATTGTCTGGAAAAGATAAAGGATGTATACTCGATATACATCCTTTACTCGGGATAAAGGATGTAGGAGAAAGTATGAGTTGTATGAGTTCTATTGTCTGGAAAAGATAAAGGATGTATGCCGAGTATACATCTTTTACTCGGAATAAAGGATGTAGAGTTATCTACCGATACCTCACTATATAGTAGAAAGTTTTTATGTAGATCAAGGGTGGCCAACACAAATGATCTTGCTGGCCACATTGGTAACGCATCTTAACTCCGCGGGCTGCATATAAAATTATTTATCCCCCTATTAGATTTAGACACACTATAGACATTTTTTGGAGTGAAAAATTGAAACAGAATGAGTTATTACTACATTGTTTACTATTATTGTAAACATAGAAGACATAACAACAACGATACGAAACGCATAATGTAAAAAATTATACAACACTCAAAATGAAATATAAAAAATATATAAATATAAACGAAATAAAAAATGAAGTCATTAAAAATATTTATTTTACTAGTACGATATTTGTTTCTCCACTCTTTCATTTAGCGTTTGCAAATCGATCTTAATTTGGGTATTTGTACATCATAACGGGAATTGCAGGTTAGTCTGTTGTATTTGAGTGTGCTTTGTGTTCGATCATTTCATTTTAGAAAAATAATTCGCAGGTGTAAGTTGAAAAGTAAACGATAACAACTCTTTTTCCCAGAATTCTTAAATTGATAAATTTATCTTTGTGACGTTAATGTTATAAAATTCTAACTATAAACTCGAACTCATAACTGTAAAGTCATAAATAAAACAGGCAATATTTATCCTATATTCACAGGAATATAATATTAAAATCAAAGTTATTTTTTCCCATAACTTCGACAGTTCATTTTTGAGTATATGGATGCACTTGTAATGTATTTTTTTAATACATTGGTTTTCACAACTTTGGCCATTATAAAATATCATATCACGGGCCAGAAAATATTCAAGGCTGGCTGTGGGTAGGCCAAACCTGATCTTCATAAATATAGCGCGCTTAGACGCTACACGTGAGAATTCGTTGCTTCTCGGTTGGGGGAAGGGGGTGAGAAATGTATCCCCCTTTCTCATCCGTAAAATATGAGAATAGATTTATTTTATTTTTCTAATGTTATAGTTCTTCTTGTAGATATGCAACTATTTATTTAATTTAAAAAAAATGAATAATTGTAACTTGATTTACACTGTTATAAAATAAATTGCGAAGTGGAAAATCAGTTTAAATAAAATTGATTTTGTTTCTATTGTTTTTTTTTGTTACTTTTTATTCATTATTTAAAAATTATAATAATAATAATATAAAAAAAAATATTTGTATATATATATACAGTGGGTAAAAAAAGTATTGGCAATTGCCTTAATTTATTCATATTGACAAATAAATAAAATTTTATGCA
The DNA here is from genome assembly GCA_021605095.1 of Caerostris extrusa. NCBI lineage: Eukaryota > Metazoa > Arthropoda > Arachnida > Araneae > Araneidae > Caerostris > Caerostris extrusa. The sequence continues at coordinate 18,945 of BPLR01012892.1, read as the reverse complement.
ATTTTAGCTGTCGTAATTAAATACAAGACATCTTAGATATATAAAAATAGTAAAAATTTTATTTTCATTTGCATTTTCTACGATTTTTTTTTTTTCAAAAACGAAAATTTGCATGTCAAAAAAAGTATTGGCAAAGTTTTAACTGCTATGTAAATTTTGTTACATTGAAGTCACGTGTTTCGACTGATAAGAAACTCTACCGGTATAAAGTCTGCAAAACTACTCCAAAAGTGTCTGTGCATTATTTTGCGATTACTGCAACTGTAAAATGATTTCGAAATCGAAGGAGTTGGACGTTAGTGTTAAAAACACGATTATTAGGCTCAGAAATGAAAGTTTAACTTATCGTGCTATAGGAGTGCAGTTCAATATAAGTTTATTTACTGTCAAAAGTGTTGCAAAAAGTTCAAGGAAACAGGATCAACGGAAAATAAGACTAGAAATGGACGACCTCGAATATTTTCTACAAGAGAAGAACGTATCATTATTAACAAGGTTAAGAAAAACCCTAAAATAAGTGCACCCCAGATAGCTAGAGATGTTGCTTTCACTTCGCAAAGACTTTCAGCGTACAGACTGTACGGAATGTTTTACACGAGAGAAGTTATTATGGAAGGGCAGCTAGAAAGAAATCATTCATCTCGGAAATAAATAGGAGAAAGAGGTTAGATTTCGCAAAATCCCACGTTGATTTATCTGAAGAATTTTGGAACACAGTTATTTTTTCCGACGAATCAAAGTTTAACATTTTCGGCAATGATGGACGACGATATGTGGGAGGAGGCCAAATACTGAATTGAAAAGCAACATTTAACTGCTACTGTAAAACATGATGGAGGCAGCGTCTTAGTTTGGGGCTGTATGGCAGCTAATGGAATTGGCAACCTGCATTTTATTGATGGTATTATGACAGCACGTACATACATTTACATTTTGCACCATAACTTAAAAATCAGTGCCCAAAATCTTGGCTTGGGAATATCATTCGTTTTTCAACAAGACAGTGACCCCAAGCATACAGCGAATCTCACCCGTGAATGGCTACTCTACAATGCTCCTCGCCAATTAAAAACCCTACCTCAATCGCCTGACAACAATCCAATTGAAAATTTATGGCACCTGCTGGATCTAGAAATCAAGAAACATAAAATTTCAAGTAAAGACGACCTCAAACGTGTACTCTTGCAAGAGTGGCACAAAATTCCCAACAGTATGCATACAAAGTACTAAACATATACTGATTTTGTTTTCGCTCATAATTTTGTCAATTTCATAATTTTGCCAATACTTTTTTTATCATGTAAATTTTGGATTTTCTCGTAGATTTGGACTAAAAATATTTAAATGAAAATTTCGATATATTTGTTTGTCTTTTCTCCTTCTGTAATCACTATGTTAAAATAAAATTTGTAAACATACTTTGTTATCAAATATGATCATTTATAGGCAATTGCCAATACTTTTTTATCCACTGTATATATATATATAATTTTCTTTTATTAATTAAAAAAATTAAGAAAAAAAATAAGTTAATTTTTTTTAATATATATATATATATATCCTTCTCCTTTTCTATTTAATCACTGGGCTTAAAACTTAAGACACTTCTCTCATTCACAAAGCAGGAAATAGAGGTTGCTATGCAACCAAATCTCTCCCTCAACCTGGCAAATTGTCGTCGTCGTCAGTTTAATTAAAACGATATCAAAACAGATTCTGACTAAAATTAATTAGTAGCTTTATAATTATTTATAGTTTAAATCGTTTCGTGGATTTCTGTTTGTGATAAAATGTTTTGTTGTAACATTGAAAAAAATTTAATAAGAAACAAATCTCTAAAATATGAAATGTAAGTCATTATGTAAAAAATTGTAGTAGATTAAGTGGAATTTAAAGCAATAGATATACTTTATGATAAACTATCGTCCATATCATAAAATGTTTTTAAAATATTATAACTAATATTACTAATAATATCATAACTAATATAAAGTTCCTCTAAAACTGAAATGCGCAGATGTTTTTTTAACAAAACCCAATTCATCATTTGTCATCATTTTGCTTCATCATCTTAACATTTTATTTGTTCATCCTTTTACCTCATTAGACGTTGTCTTTTTTTACTTCATCGTCATCCACTTTATCATTTTACTATGGAAAATCATATGATTGGTAATTTTCTAATGACTTTCAGATTTTGATGAAACTAAAAATGGAACATGGCCAATCATTAAGTAAAATTAAACATTTTAGCAGAGATTAAACTTCCAGTTTTACTTCTGTGGTGAAAAAAAGGAAAATTTCATCTATTATTTAACCTTATTAAAGATATATATATATAATTTATTAGAATATTTTATATTAGAATATGAAGTAATTGTATCACTGTATTTTATGATTTTTAAAGAAACTGTTGTTTATTTTATTAAAAAGTCAATAGCTTAAAGAGTTTCAATGTCGTTGTGATTTTATGTATGAAATTAAAACAGATTACATTAACATCAAAATGCCCAAAACAGTGAAAGTGAAAAGTGAAAAGTAATTCTCTGTGATAACAATTGAAAATATATTTTTTTGAGTTATTTTTTATTACAGTAAATCATTAGAATTATTGAGTAATTCAAGGCAATAATACCCTTCCTGTCTTCGAATATAGATATTTCTTCAAAATGAAATGTTAATATGAATTGGTAAGAGGAACGGTGGAACTTAATGGGTATAAAGTTGAGTTTTTAAATGGGTGAGTTCGGTTCGATTTGGATACGGTTTGTCACTGTATAATCATTTTGTGCCCACTTTGGGCTTATTAGACAGATATCTACAGTTTAAGGTGGATTTCGAACCACTCACAAACATCCATGCTACCGCCAGGATTCAAACCTAAAGCCTGTGGTACCGAAGGCCAGAGCGCTAGCCAATTGGACATCAGGCCGCTAGTTCAGTTCGAAGTTGAACTGAAAGTTACCATTTCTATGCTTAAAAATGCGCTGGATAAATCTTTAAACTGGAAAGTTCATCCCTTGAACTTAAGAGACAGAAAAGAGAGGTGCACAATTTTGGCATCTCTCTAGTATGTCTGTTCCTGTTTGTGATGGCACAATGTAGTGAAAAGCTCTATGATGATCCCTCGATAACACTGAATCTGCTACACATTTAAAATTCTAATGGCCAATAACCTCGTACCTAATGTTCCATGTTTGAAAAAATAATATCATGAATAGGAAATGAAGTTTTACAAATTTAAATGAAGAAGACTTACATAAATTATCAAATTTTGTAAATGAAGACCATTTTCATTATAATAATGTGTACAAAAATGACATTGTAATCGAAAACTGCATTTTAAACATCAGGATAAATAAAAACTGTTCAATTTTAATGCTAAATTAAAGATTTAAACAATTATATATAGAAATTTATATTGGTAACAAAGCAAAAATAAACTTTTAGGAATATATTTATGTACTGTAATTTAAACCCTTCTTAGTACAATATCTCTTTTTCAATTCCAAAACCACTCACTATTCATATAGTATGTATGCAGATACACATCATAACGTTGAACAATCCTTAGATTTACCTATGGATATATTGGTTAATAAATAATACATTATATCCTGGGCTTAATCCTGACTCTCCGTGCATAATTAGACGAGTAAATAATGATTATCCTATCCTGTGAATGCGAAATTGTACGGAATGTGCATTATTACTCGCCCTATATAATGAATAAATTAATGGCTTTTACCTCTCCGGGCATTTGAGTGCTGTAATTAAATATTAAAATATTCACTCCATTTTAACCATAATTGTCATTTCTTTTTTCTTTTACTCTTTTTATTTTAAAGTTTGTGGAAAAGAATTATTTAGCTAAATTTTAATTCGTATCTGTCAAACAGACTTACCCTTTATTTTTAAAAGCGTTTGTATATACTTCGCTAGATTTGTCAGGCTTGGTTTCTATTATCTAATTATTAAAGCTATTATTATTCTGTTATCGCATATTAAAAACAAAATTATTTATAATATATCTATAAGGTGATATTGTCCATACCTTGGTGATACTGCCTTCCGGTTATTATTGTTTTCAGGTTATTATTGTTAATTTCTTATTGTTTTTTATTGATTTCTGAACAATTTGTTTTTCACTCTGTCTTTGTATGTTTCACATAAATGGTGATACTGTCTTCAGGTTATTATAATTCGCTTCTTAATGTTTTTGTTGATTTCCTGAACAATTTATTTTTTACCCCTTGTATATTTTGCATACGTGGAAATACTGTCTTCAGGTTATTATAATACATTTCTTAATGTTTTTGCTGATTTTCAGAATAATTTGCTTTTCACCATCTTCGTATATTTCGCATATATGGTGATACTATCTTCCATTCCTTGGTGATATTGTCTTCAGGTTATTATGATTACTTTATTAATGTTTTTGTTGATTTCTGAACAATTTGTTTTTCACTCTGTCTTTGTATGTTTCACATAAATGGTCATACTGTCTTCAGGTTATTATAATTCGCTTCTTAATGTTTTTGTTGATTTCCTGAACAATTTATTTTTACCCCTTGTATATTTTGCATACGTGGAAATACTGTCTTCAGGTTATTATATACATTTCTTAATGTTTTTGCTGATTTTCAGAATAATTTGCTTTTCACCATCTTCGTATATTTCGCATATATGGTGATACTATCTTCCATTCCTTGGTGATATTGTCTTCAGGTTATTATGATTACTTTATTAATGTTTTTGTTGATTTCTGAACAATTTGTTTTTCACTCTGTCTTTGTATGTTTCACATAAATGGTCATACTGTCTTCAGGTTATTATAATTCGCTTCTTAATGTTTTTGTTGATTTCCTGAACAATTTATTTTCCTGTCCCTTGTATATTTTGCATACGTGGAAATACTGTCTTCAGGTTATTATAATACATTTCTTAATGTTTTTGCTGATTTTCAGAATAATTTGCTTTTCACCATCTTCGTATATTTCTCATATATGGTGATACTATCTTCCATTCCTTGGTGATATTGTCTTCAGGTTATTATGATTACTTTATTAATGTTTTTGTTGATTTCTGAACAATTTGTTTTTCACTCTGTCTTTGTATGTTTTTCACATAAATGGTCATACTGTCTTCAGGTTATTATAATTACTTCTTAATGTTTTTGTTGATTTCCTGAACAATTTATTTTTTACCCCTTGTATATTTTGCATACGTGGAAATACTGTCTTCAGGTTATTATAATACATTTCTTAATGTTTTTGCTGATTTTCAGAATAATTTGCTTTTCACCATCTTCGTATATTTCGCATATATGGTGATACTATCTTCCATTCCTTGGTGATATTGTCTTCAGGTTATTATGATTACTTTATTAATGTTTTTGTTGATTTCTGAACAATTTGTTTTTCACTCTGTCTTTGTATGTTTCACATAAATGGTCATACTGTCTTCAGGTTATTATAATTCGCTTCTTAATGTTTTTGTTGATTTCCTGAACAATTTATTTTTTACCCCTTGTATATTTTGCATACGTGGAAATACTGTCTTCAGGTTATTATAATACATTTCTTAATGTTTTTGCTGATTTTCAGAATAATTTGCTTTTCACCATCTTCGTATATTTCCATATATGGTGATACTATCTTCCATTCCTTGGTGATATTGTCTTCAGGTTATTATGATTACTTTATTAATGTTTTTGTTGATTTCTGAAAAAATTTGTTTTTCACCATGTCTTTGTATGTTTCACATAAATGGTCATACTGTCTTCAGGTTATTATAATTCGCTTCTTAATGTTTTTGTTGATTTCCTGAACAATTTATTTTTTACCCTTGTATATTTGCATACGTGGAAATACTGAACCCTCAGGTTATTATAATACATTTCTTAATGTTTTTGCTGATTTTCAGAATAGGCTTTTTTCACCATTTTTATTTCATCTATGGGATAACCGATATGCTTCCATGCCCACGAGATATTGTCTTCAAACGATTACTTTTTATTAATGTCGTTCTGTCAGTAAAGGCACTTTTCACTCCTGCTTTTGTATGTTTCACATAAATGGTCATACTGTCTTCAGGTTAAAGCTTCTTAATGTTTTTGTTGTTTCTAACAATTTATTCCCCTTGTATATTTTGCATAATTGATTTCTTCGGTTATTTAATACATTTCTTGTATGTTTTTGCTGAATTTCAGAATAATTTGCTTTTCACCATCTTCGCCGGTCTTCGGTCGTATATGGTGATACTATCTTCCATTCCTTGGTGATATTGTCTTCAGGTTATTATGATTACTTTATTAATGTTTTTGTTGATTTCAACAATTTGTTTTTCACTCTGTTTTTGTAAATTTTGCATATATGGTGATGCTGTTTTAATGTTATTATGATTAATTTCTAATATTTTTGTTATCCTGAACTATTCGTCATTCATCCTGCCTTTGTATATTCCAACTAACATTCCGCAATGTCTTTAGATTATTATAATTCATTTCTTCGTGCGGTCATCATCAATTTGTTTTTCAAAACCTCTTTGTATATTTCTCATCTCATAATGTTGATACTGTTTTGAAAGCTCTGCGAATTGCACTTTTTGTTGTCTTCAGGTTTCTATAAAATGCTACTGCCATCTGAAAAATTTGTTTTGCCCCTGTCCCATGACTTTTGTCACTTTTCAGTGTAGTATAATCCTTTATGCACTAGGTTGGAATCTTTCGACGTTTTACTCTAAATATAATTGCTATGCTATAAATATGATTTACTAATATGATGTGTATTATGTTCGAAATATGATTTACTAATGTGATGCGCAAAATAATAAATGGGATTCACAAATATGATGTGTATTATGCTATAAATTTGATTTAATAATACGATTCGTAATATGCTTTAAATGTTTCTTACTATTATGATACGTATTATGCTATAAATGTTATTTACTAATATGATGCTTATTATGTTGTAAATAGGATTTACTAACTTCATGCGTATTATGCTTGAAGTATGATTTACTAATATGATGCTTTTTATACTTTAAATATGATTTACTAACAGGATGCGTATTATGCTATAAATATTATTTACTAATATGATGCTTATTATGCTATAAATATGATTTACTAATATGATGCTTATTATGCTATAAATATGATATACTATTACGATACCGTATTATGTTTTCAATGTGATATACTATTACGATACTGTATTATGTTTTCAATATAATTTACTAACAGGATGCGTATTTTGCTATAAATATAATTTACTAATATGATCTATATTATGTTCTAAATTTGATTTCTAATAGTATGATGAGGATTATGGTATAAATGTGATTTATTAATGCGTATTTTGTCAAATGGGATTTACTAATAAGATGCATGTTATGCTATAAATGTGATTTATTAATATGATGTATATTATGCTATAAATGTGATTTATTAATATGATGTATATTATGCTATAAATATTTATTATTAAAATGATGCTTACTATACTTTAAATATGCTTTTTTACAGTACTATGTTTAAAATATGATTCCAAGAAGGCTTCTTCTAGGTGCAAAAAGTATTTCCTGGAAAAATCGATATTTTCACTTGAAGCATCCCAAGAGGGATTCCCATCTTCAAGCTATCGAATGAACATAAATTTCTTATGCATCACAAGTAGACCCAAGTACTTAAAATACTTCACATATTTCCCGAACTTGCTTCGAATTCCGGGTTATTTCTCCCGCCGCTTATTTACTTATGTCATAAATTTTTGGGAAAAATGCATCAAATTCTGAAAAACGGATGGCTCCGCTTATAATGGATACTAGAAATGATGGTGTTTTTTGTTTTTTTTAATTTTTCATATACTTATTGTATACTACAAATAGCGTATATATCTATTAGTTAAGGTATAAATAATTTTTTTAAAGTAAATAATTATTTTTAAAAAATCGAACGAAAGTATTTTAATATGTTCCCCTTTTCGTAGTGTGTTACTTTCATTACAAATATTTTCGACATTGACTGTCAAAATATGGGGCATTTAAAAACATAACAAAATAAAATGCGATATATCCTTTAATTTCACTAGAGACATCGTACAGCATTAGTTAGAACGAAAAAGACTGATTCGATTCTCTCTGATGGCATGTAGAATAAGAGTATAAATAAGTAATACAAAAAAAAAAATGTAGTAAATGTATAATGTATGTAATGTAGTAAAATTCTTTTTTTTTTTCACTATGTTGCAGAAAGTCCTTTATAAATAATTTTTATTCCTTTTTTTAAAGTTTATCTGGCGCCCTCTATTGGTAGATATATGCAACTTAAATCTAAAAAAAAAAAACTAAAATTAATTAATTAAATTTAATTACTGAATTAATATTTGAAAAAACTGTATTAACATCCAGTGTCATCCACTACAATTTCAAAAAAAAATTGTATTTGAACTTGAGTGGATGAATAAAAAGTATTTTATGAACGATTGAAAAATTTGAACAAGATATATATAGGGAGAGTGTGAGCTAATAGAAGGAATTGAAAAAATAGATTCGTTGAAGAAATATAATTGGTCTAATATGATCGTAGAGCGTTTTGAGATTTAGTCAGACTTCCGCCCTCGTGACTCCTCGCTAAAAGTGAAGCTGCATATTACCCTTAGCCATGGATGTCGCCTGCGACGGGGTCATTTGGACCTAGCATAAGTTTTCCTGCCCCAGGGGAATTAGTAACAATAACATAATTCAGCATTAATTGTTCTTAAAAATGTACAGGAAAATATAAGGATTTCAGTGAATACATTATAAAAACAACAACAACAAAAAAAAGATCTTTCCATATGCATTTATTCCAAGAGCATTGATCTATTACTTACTCTATAGTTCTTGTGGGCTTTATTCAATACATTTTATTTACATATAAGCAAAGCATGATTATTTTGCATTGAAAAAGGAAGACAATTGTTACTTGCGTGTAAAAGTTCTTTGTTAAATTTCTTTTGTGCTATGTCCAAAAGAATTATCATAAATTTGCAGTATAATAAGGTGTAAAAATAAACATCTGCTCTAATTCAAATAAAAGGGAAATGAATATTTTATCATTTAAATAAAATGGTCCTCAAATAAAAAGGAAAATGTGAGTTTATTGTAATACTTCTAATTCCAAGTGATTTATTATTTAAAACCTCGAGAATATTTTTACCCATGAATAAGAAGTTTATTTATGGAATATATATAATGTAATATAATGAACACAAATATACAAAAGTATATCTTTTTAATGAGTAAAGAGATTTTTTTTTTTTTCATTTATAGGATTTAGTTTAGAAATATTTCTGGTATCAACATTTATATATAACATTAAGGTGAAATTACTTTTAAACATGTAAATATATATTTTTCAATTTTAATTAATTTGTACATTTTTCAACTTGACTTATTTATCGCTTTTATTTTAATGCGAAAAAAAAAAAATGAATACTTATTGAAAAAAAGTACATTAAAAATTTTAATACTAATTCAAGTACTATAATACTATTGCAGACAATTATTACTGTTATTAATCAATTATTACTATTGTTATCTCAAATTGGATTAAATACATGTTGGTGACTTCGATTTATAATGAAATGAATATTTATTCTATTATTATGCAGAAATATTTTTTTAAACTTATAAATAATTGTTTAATTTTAATTAAGTGGTAGTTTTTCTAGTTGTTTATATTATTTATCAATTTTATTTATAGGAACAAAATGTTGTAATCAATTCTGCACTTTATTAAGAAAAATATTAATTCATAGTAAAATTTGCCAAAACTTGACTGATATAACTTCATGTTGAATATTTTTCGAACTTTAAATAAAAATGAAAATTTATTCTCGACGTTATGAAGAATTATTTAATAAACATGTAAATAATTGTTTAATTTAAATTAATTCGTAATTTTTTGTTTGAATTATTTATTTATGATTTATAGTGGAAAATATTGTAAATAATTAATATGTCAATTGCAAAAATAAACAAAACATAACTCAAAAATGTCCAAAATTTGGCTGGCATTTGAATGGCGTTTGTGGTACTCAGCATCTTGCCTCGTCGGACTACCTGGTGGGAGTTTTCCGAGTTTCCTCCCATACAATACGCAAATGCGGAGGTGTAGCTTTAAAAGTCCTTCCGATAGGCACGGTCTTATTCTTCAACGATAGAAGCTGAGTAGATTACTCATGGGATAGATTACTCATGAGTGCATTACTCATGGGATATTCGTCCCGCACTGCGAGATTAGTTACAACAACAACAAACAGATTTTCAAATTTATTTATACTCTTTAGCTGGCTTGGTTTGTCGCTGTACGGTCATTTTATGCACACTTTGGGCTAATTAGACCGGGACCTACGTGGGATTATTAACGGATTTATTATTATCCTACCGGATTAAAGTGGATTTCGAATCACCAACAAACATCCATACTCCCGCCAGGATTCCAACCTGAAGCCTGTGGTACCAACAGCTAGAGTGCTAGCCAATTGGCCATCTAGGCCGCAATTCTTTCGCTGCCATCATTGCATGAATTTCAACTTTTCATCAGCTTCATCCCGCTTGATTTATTATTCATAAAACAGAACCTAATTATTGTCCCCCATATCTAATATTTAATAATGCAGGTACAGACGAACCTAAGTACTCGTATATGGATACAGAGTAATACGAAAATATTACTTAGCATTATCTTTCTCGCAAACCGCTCCATAACATGTAATTACAACAAGCCATATTTTCTAATCATCTGAAAGCAGTGTAAAGGTACGGTGTTCTGTAAGCCATAGCTTAAATGCCTTCTAGATTTAAAGGCTTCAAGTTGATAACTGTGAATTTCTATTCAGGACAAGCAGGTAGATTTTAAAATGTATATAGTAAATTCTTTCGCAGATATCATTGAATAAATTTCAAGTTTTTATCAGTTTGTTTATTTGATCTATTGTTCATAAAACAGAACTTAATTATTGTCTCTTTAGACTCATATCTAATATTTTATAATGCAGGTACAGGCGAACCTAAGTACTCGCGGACGAATATTACTTAGCTGCACCTTTCTCACAAACTACTCCATAACCTTTAATTACAACAAGCCATATTTTCTAATCTTCTGAAAGCAGCGAATATAAAAAGGCCTCCAAAATTCCATTTGAAAGTGTTCGAATCGAATAATGCACGAAAATTCGATACTGCTCGAAACAGAAATGGGAAATCGGTTTTAGTTTTACGCGTTTCCCAATAATATATCGCAGGTGCTCTCCCGGTGCGTCAATATTCTATGCCCTTTTATGTACAAGTTTCCGAAATCCTTTTAGCAGATGCAGCTCACTCCATCTTGTTATAAATACCCACCGTCTAATTCAAGTCAGTGGTTAGTGAGGGTAAATTTATATCTTGATTGGAGGATGGTTTTGATACCTCTTCCTAAATGAGCAGGGAGCTTGGAAAAGATGGGATTGGTTTCTGCAATGGAGGAGTATCGAGTTTCGTTAATGAAAGATATTAATTTTGATCGTATTATTTATTTATCAGAATAATGAGACATAAGCAACAAAATCTGAAATCTAGATAAAAATCTTTGTTTAAAAATTTATTTTAGTAATTTTCTTCTACAGTGTTGGTAAGCACTATAATTCATTATTCGTTTGGATAATACTGATATATTATCTGGACATATCCATAATATTAAATTTTACATCTTACCCATAATCTTAAATTTTATTCTTATAGAGTATTACCCAATATTATTATACATTATTGGTTTGGATAATACTTATATATTATTCAAAAGTTGACATACCCATGATCTTAAATCTAACCCAGGACATGAAATTTTATTCTTTAATCCCAAAATCTTAAATCTTGACATTTAAGATAATCAAAATTGATGTTTAAAGTTTATTTTAACCAATATTCTTATACAGTGTTGGCCAATACTATTATACATTATTTATTTTGATAATCTATAGCTGTTTAGCATACCCATGATCTTAAATCTTAAATCTTAAAATCTAAATACAGTGAGCCACAAAATTGGTATACACCTCTAAAACTTTTAGACTTCTTTCAATTACAAATTAAATATTGATTTAAATAGATAAATTTTTTTTTATCCTAGATACTTTAACCTCTGCTTTACCATCCTATAATAACACAATTCTATAGTTAACTTATTTATTACGAAAAAAAGTTAAGCGATTCGAAGAAAAGATAGAAAACCATGTCACAAAATTGAGTATACACTTCTTATATTTATAAATTATGCCACCACTTTTTTTTTTTTTTCAAATTTTCTTTAAAGAGTTTCATGAGTAGCTGCTGCTTATAACACGTGCTATTGCACTTCAACGCTTTTAAATAGTATTTTTTCTCATTAAAAATCGTAAAATGAGCTCTCGTAGAGAAACTACTGAATCTGAGCTTTTATTGGTTGTAAAATGGTCAAAGAGGGCAAATCTCTTCGAGAAAATGCTTCGTTGATTGGTGTAACTCATGGTTGTGTCCAAAAAATACTACAGAAGTATAAAAAAACTGGATCTGTGGCTAATATTCCTGGAAGAGGACGTTAAGAAATACTGAGTACTACAGCGAAGAGGAAGATCATTCACTCAGTAAAGAAAGATCCGAGGGTGAGTGCCTCTAAACTAGCTTTATTGATGTCCTCTACAATCGGGAAAAAGATCTCAGTTGAAACAATTCGACGTACCCTTCACCAATATGGGTTTCATGGTCGTACACCAATAAAAAGCCACTCATCAAGTATGTGAATAGACAAAAAGAGTGATTTTCGCCAAAGAACATCGTTTAAAGCCTATTTCTTTCTGGAACACTGTAATATTTTCTGATGAAAGTAAGTTTAATCTTTACGGAAGCGATGGACGATTTAAAATATGGAGAGAAGTTGGAAAGCAAGTGGACACTGGTACCTAAAAACACCATTAGGACAGTCAAGTTCGGAGGTGGATCTGTCCACGTTTGGGGTTGTATGTCGGATGGAGGAGTTGGAGAGCTTGCTTTATTGATGGTATTATGGACAAACATGTATATTTGGGGATTTTAAATGATACCTTGAAAAAAAAGTGCCAGTAAGTTGGGGCTTGGATCAAGCTTCATATTCCAGCAGGACAACGACCCCAAGCATACAGAGTGTTGGCCAAGATTGTGCAGTTATACTTGCTGTACAATATTGCAAAAGTGACATACTCAATCTTAAATACTCCAGGCCAGTCTCAGACCTAAATTCATCGAAAATTTGTGGTCGCAATTAAGAAAGCTTGACATTTAGCACGAAATTCACAAGCAAGGAAGTTCTCAAGAAGGTTCTGATTTTAAAGAATGGGCTAAAATTTCTGTTGAAAGCACTAAAACACTAGTAGAATCTATGTCCAGAAGATTGCAAGCTGTAATTCAAGCAAAAGGTTATGTAACAAAATATTAATTTGTACGTTAAAAGGAAATTAATAAAGGTGTATACTTATTTTTTAAAATGGTGTTGTTTTAAATCCTCTCGTCTCAGATCTTTTATTTTTTTAACGTAAAAAATAAATAAACGCAACTGGTTTGGAAATTTTATAAGTATAGTACGGTAAAAGCATGGACTAAAAATATATAGGTAAAAAGTCAATCATCTTAAATAATATTAATTTGTAATTGCAAAAAGTCTCTAAGTTTCTAAGGTGTATACTCAATTTTGTGGCCCACTGTACATGATCCTAAATCCTAAATCCGCGATCTTAAATCTTAAAACTTAATCTAGATCAAAATTAATGTTAAAGGTTTATTTTAACCAATATTCTTATAAAGTGTTGGCCAAGACTATTATACATTACTGGTTTGGATAATACCGATATACATATTATCCAAAAAGTGGACATACCCATGATCTCAAATCTTAAACCTTACCCATGATCTTAATTATTTAATTTACTCATGATCTGAAATATTAAATCTAAATACATAATCCTAAATCCAAAACCCGTAAACCGAAATCCATTATCTTAAATATTAAAACTTAATCATTAATCCCAAAATCTAATCTAGATAAAAATCGATGTTAAAGTTTTATTTTAACCGATGTTCTTTTAAAGTGTTGGCCAATAACATTACTGATTTGGATAACCCGCTTAAATAATGCTTCCTTTTAAAAATAATATAATAACGCACAAATAATACTTCTTCCACTTTTAATTATTAAAATACTTAAATATACCAATATCCCTCGTAAAACCTGATTAAAAGAACCGTGCGTTTTATAAAGATTTAGAAATTAAAATAGCCAGGTTAAATACCGAATACTAAAATGAGATTCGCTCGAGAATGATATTAGAGTTATAAATCTAATGTGTTCACTTTTATTGAAGAAATGTATACATTTTGTATAACAAGATAGATTAAAAAATATTTCCTTTACAAATACGGCGGATGCCAAGTATAGGATTCTACAGAAAATGAAAAATAAATTTTAAATGAAATGAATTTTTATTTTTCAGAAAAATATTCATACTCAACTGAAAGATCCGTTGAGATCAGATATTGGATAAAGTATATGTATTCAAAGACGAGAATGTAATAAGTTCTTTAATATTCTACGTATCTTTATGTACGAAATGCTAAATTAAATTTTCTAGAAAGGCTGTAAGAAAATAAATGCATGTTTTTCCTTTTTTTTTTTATTTCAGCCATACTTACTGCTATCTGGATCAATAGTATGTATATCAATACATATTTAAAATTTGTGTTGTTGCTGTTTCTTATCCCACTTGGTCGACATCTAGGCCAAGCCCACGAACCCGTATAGACTCATGGTTGAAGGGAAAGGGGATAGCTTCTGTTGTGATGGAGCACTCGTACGTAGACTTGGCTCCGTGACGCTCTACAGTCATATGAGACCGGGACCTACGGCTTAAAGTGGATTCCGAATCACTACAAATATCCATGGCACCGCCGGGACTCGAACTCTGTAGAAGCGAGAGCCAGAGCGCTAGACATGTGACCATGCAGACCCCATATAAAAAAGTAATATAACTTGATATACAGGGTGATTAAACGGTGATGGGAAAAGGTTGGTATGCAGCTTACAGGACCTGAGGCCGAGTGACTAGCGCTCTGGCGCTCGGTGCCACAGGTTTCGTGTTCGAATCCCTGTCGGTGATATGGATGTTTGTTCGAATCCCTGTCAGTGCCATGGATGTTTGTTCGAATCCTGTCGGTTCGGAATCCATTTTAAACCGTAGGTCCCGGTCTAATGGGATTGTAGAGCTCTGCGGGTAGTGTTACTCCCGTCCGTAATCTATCTTCAAGCTACACGTGCCCTCTGGGTAACGCTAGATGTGTAACGGAAGTGCAGCTCGTGCTTATGGCATAAAGATTAACTGTCGCGGTATTGGCAGCTGCATAAGAACAACAGCGTAGTTGTTTAAAGATATCGGACTTTATTTTTATTAAAGATGTGTGGAATTTATTCATATTTTTTTCTTTCGATATGTAATTTAAAATTTTAATTATTAAAAATTAAAATTTTTTATTGTATTAAAATATCCTTTCGAAAATACCTTTCTCCCCTATTAAACAGCTGTGTTTGAATTACATTTCTGACTTGGCTGCTTACAAACTTCCATGTCAAATTACATAACACGTTATCCAAACGAGACACACAACCGGATAGAAGTTGGGTGTGGTTTGTTTGAAGATATTTGAGGTACAGGTTTTAGAACTCACAGTTTCAATTGCACACTCACAAACGCTAAACGCATACAAACAATATTTAACATACACTTAAAAGTAAAAGACATATTATAACTTGGTGGAAAGTCTCCACTTCTGAGCGAGGAGAGCAGGATTGCGCTAAATATACTTTCTCTCGAGTGAGGGTCTGAAGGCTAACTAAACACTCCTTAGCAGGGAGCACAGGATTGCATGAAGTATACTTCCTCTCAGGTGAGAGTCTGTAGGCCAAATAATACTCAGGATTGGGTTTAATATATTTCCTCTCGGGTGAGAAACTATAAACTAAACGTTTCTCAACAAAGCGCATATGATGCGTCGTACTTCTTTGCGGGTGAGAGTCTGTAGGCCAACTGATCATTTCTCCTGAACGCCACAAGCGGTGCTCTTGCCAGTGTATAGGATGAAACAGGGTTACATGCTAAATTATAGTTGATCTAATTGGTAATACAAATGATAATAAAAAATCGAAGAGATTCAATGACGTTTGTGACAATGTGTCTCGCATTGATAATCGGGCTGCCTGGTAGAAGTTTTCCGGGTATCCTCCCATACGGTACGCAAATGCGGAACAGTTACGCCTAAAGGTTCTCCTGGAAGGCACTGTCCTAGTTCTTCACTCATTAGTGGGCTACAGTGGCCAAGGATGGCCAAGGTGGGCTACAGTGGATGATATGCACAAGGCCCACCGATGTTCTACTCAGCTTTCTAACTGGTAGGGGACCACGTAGTCCTAAGGGTGAGGTGTGGAAAAAAGAAAAGAAATAATCAATGCGAGACATTCATTCACAGCCGTCACCAGATCTACTGATTTTTTATCACCAGTTACCAGAGGAAATTGCTCAAGTCTGGTCTTCTATGCATGTAGAAAAAAAATAATAATGCATATTTCTTAACCATTTGTAAGAATTTCCGTTGCAAACATTTAATGCAGAAAATAATCATCAAACAGGAATTTAAAAAAAAAAAAAAAAAAAAGACTTAAGCATTCTTGAAAAGAAAAATGTAAGAACTGAAATCGGAAAAATATTAGTTTAACAACGCAAATCCTAAGACGTCAAATACTAGAAGTTTTTTCCGATTTCTATGACATTTCAAGTCTCTGAAGAATTTAAAGCAAATTCTGACATATTAGACATTTTTATTTCGTATTTCTCCCGGATTTTTGTAACATGGAATAACACTTTAAGGCAGACTTCTATTTCTTAACGTTTTTTTTTCTTTTCTCATTTCTTCATTTTACGATGTAATTTTTTTTAAAGAAAAATATTTTTGCCACTTAAAATATTTCTTGCTATCGAATAACTCTTTTATGCTTGAAACCAGAGAGAAAAAAAGACGGAATTAATCTTTATTTTCACAATAAAGCGTAACATAAGCTCTCCTATTTAATTTTAAAATAATTTTTTAAACAATGTCTTTTATAGATAATCTTCTCTTTTTTCACTAATGAGAATTAAAATTTTTTAAAATCGTATTTTTTTTTCTGTAAAATGTGTAAGATGAATTGATGCCAATAAACAAGGAAAAAAAAATGAAAAATTTAAAAATTATTTTTTCTGTCATTTTAAATCTATTGATTTAATTTTAATTTTGTAAAAATAGTTAATTATTTAATTGTCAATTTGCGAAAAATACAAATTAATAATTTATATATTCAATCAGTGTCTTAGTTGTTGTCGTATCCCTCATGGAAGGAGGGGAGAGGTGCAGCTTCTGTTCTAAGGGCACCCGTAGGTAGAAGTCTGACTTCTGGTCCGTGATGCTCATGCAGTCATATGAGACCGGGACCTACTGCTTAAAGTGGATTCCGAACCACTACAAACATCCATGGCACCGCCGGGACTCGAACCCTGTGGCACCGTGCACCAGAGCGCTAGACACTCGGCCATTCAGGCCCGGCATCTTAGTTACATAAAATGAAAGAATTTGATGTATTTATTTTTAATTGGTTTGTGAGCACACATAGCGTGCAGGAGAACGGAGGTTTGAAATCCGCAAGTTGCGTGCTTCAGAGTCTCTTTATTTAGATGTGAGGAAGCATCTTTCATAGGAGCGTAGAAATCATATTGGTCAAAAGTCGGGAAATTTTCATTAACTGTCTAATTGCTATGCGAAAACAGTGGCAACATGAGATGCTACAATTCAGGAGGACTGAGTTTCGAATCTGCTGGCGGCATGGATGTGTCACTGCTTTCAGAAAAGAGAAGACTCGATGGCGATTGTGACAATGTGTCTGGCATTGATACTCGAGCTGCCTGTTGGGAGTTTTCCGGGGTATCGGTGGGGATATTCTTCCATACGATACGATGGTCTGATGACCAATTGGCTGGCGCTCTGGCCTTTGGTACCACAGGCTTCAGGCTCAATTTCTGGACATGGCATGGATATTTGTTAGGGATTCGGAATCGTAGGGCCTGTGATCGAGTGCCTGGTGCTCGGTAACACAGATTTCGTGTTCGAATCCCAGCGGTATAAGTTTGGCGGTTCGGAATCCACTTTAAGCCCTAGACCCCGGTCTCATATGGCCGTAGGCGTCACAGAGTCTAGTCAGACTTCTTCTCTCCAACATCATTCCCAAACTGTAAAGGGGCAACTCAGCTCTAAGCATAGTGATGTGGTGTGGTGTTGTAGTAGTAGGGTTCGGAATCCATGTTAAACTGTTGGTCTGGTATAATTAGCCCAAAGTGTGCACAAAATGACCGTAAAGCGACAAACCAAACCTATACGATACGCATATGAGAGGCAGTTAACCTAAAAGTCCTCTGGTAGACACTGTCTTCCCCTTCACTCATTCATCAGTGGGCTGTTCGTTCTAAACGCGATTCCCGCCGATGTTCTACCCTCAAGTGATTCATAACCCTAGGTACGTGGTTATTTGGTTTGGTTTTGGGTTTGTCGCTCTACGGTCCTCTTGTGCTCATAAAGGACTAAACAGACCGGGACCTAGGTTAAAGTGGATTCCAAACCCCTCATAAACCCATCCATGCCCATTATGTCAAATCATCATCCCATTATGTCAAATACTGATTTTTAAATTCATATTTAACATAACATTTATTCATCATTTTAATATTTATTCATCAATATCAATATTCGCATTTAGTCAATCAAAAATTTATTCATGTTTCTAATCATTTAAGAATTTCCACATGTGTTGTTTATGCTTGCCCAGTACGT